>CM037852.1:108663224-108894468 GCA_021234595.1 Delia radicum
TGACATGTCATTACTTTTCTCACTTCCAGTAATGACACCAGCTTACTCTCTTTATTACTTTAGCACAACTAATAAGGACTTCTTAGTAACTAGTTAATTTACCCATTATTCCAATGCAAAAAATATTATGTTACCAATAAGTACTTATTTTTATAATTATTTTAAATATAAAGTAAAAATCTAAAATATTTTGAAAATCTATTTTTAGACTTATTATATATAACTACTTATTTTTGATATTTTGTAAACTAGAAAGTAATGTCATTTTGTAAAAGCAAGTCATTTATTTTTTTATCTATCAAGTCGAGATAGATCAGGTGGTAGAGCGGTTGACTGAAAATCTAGAGTCCCAAATATTGTTCTAGTTTTTGTATGGTTTTAAGCAATGATATGCCATTATATTGCGCGACATCCCCATATAAAATAATGAGATATGTAATGACAATTGTAAGTACTTGCCATTACCAAATATGTATTTATATAACCACTTAAATGGTAATGATTTTATACACTGGGAATTTGTAAACTACAAACTTAAATTCAAATAATAACAACACCTATGAGTGAGTGTTTTATTTGAAAGGAAACAAAAAGGAATAACAAGAAAACTACAAAATAAAAGTTTATGGCACTTAAAGTGGATAAAGAAAATTTAATTGAAGAACAAAAAGCAAATTAAATTTTACGGCTTTATTTTAAAATGAGCTTAGGGTGACCATATTTTCTGACTAACATTTCAACCCTGCAGTAAACATAACATATTTGAGATCTAATGTTATACAAAAGGAGCACAACATTGTCACAGTTTAAAAAAATGTATTCCAAAATAATTTTATTTAATTTTTTTAAGTATTAGGGAAAGGGGCCAGTCTCTCTCTTGTGATGTGTTAGGTTATATATATTAAAATGGACTTTCAAATAAATTTATAAAATATTAAGAATTTAAAAAAGTGAACTAGTCGTCATTAGGGGGCGATCATAGAGTCTTCTGAAACAACAAAAAGTGGAAAAATTTAAAGAATGCGTTAAATAAAACTTAAAAAAATACTAAAATAACTGACCTCGACAAGCTTCCTTGGTTTGAATTCGGATATGTGATTTATAACGTTTTTGATTCCAAATCCGGCATCCAAATGTTTCCATTACGTCAAAAATTTGAGAAAACCGCGGTTGAAGTTGCCAAAATCGGCTATTTTGGTACTTTTTGAAACATTTTCTTACACAATTGAAGCTTTCTAATGATTCAAATTAAAGTTAATATTTAGAATATATTTTACTCTTGATAATACCGCAATGCTATTTTCTGAATCGGACTGTTAAAATAGCGTAAAGAAACATTTAGAAAAAGCCTTCTACAAAAAAAAATTTTAAATAACTTTTTATTATGAGATTTAAGAAAATAAGTTATTACTTCGTTCAATTTTAAAGATAGCTTATATTTGATATAGAGTTTTTGTTTTCAAGTTTATTATTTGACCCTTTCAGGAATGTGTAGATTGATCTATTTCGGGAATTTTCTAGGTTCCTATCATCAGAACACGTTTTGAAAGAGGTAACAATCCCATGCCAAACATCAAACATTCATATAAACTAGTTTACTCACTACATGAGAACTAATATATATGTATATAAGCTCGAAGTTAAAGATTATCACCATTGATCAAAAAATAAATTGAAAACTTGTTTTTTGTGTGTATATCTACCTTAGGTAAATATTCAATACACGTTTTTGTTTATTTCCTTTTGATTTGTACATTTGTACATTTACAAAAATAAAACAAACACAAAATCAAAAAGAACGATATTTCATGAATAAAACGTTCATGATTAATATGGGTTAGCTTTAGATGTATATGCTAACCCGCTTCAAAACCCACCACACCATGCTGGCAAATTCGGACAATATTATAGCCAGCCAAAAAAAGTACTCTAAATTTAGAATTCCATTTTAATTTAACATAGCACAATCACTTAATTTATTAATAAAATTTTTGAAAACAGATTAAAATAAAAAACCATTAAATATAAAGTCACCGTTAAAAAAAAATTAATGAAATGGGAAAAAAATAATTTAAAATAAAAAAATATGTATTTATTACATTCATAAAATAATTAATATATATTTGTATTTTATGGCTCTATGCAATAAGTCCCAGGTGCAAAAAGTCCCATTGCAAAAGTTCCCAATGAAATAAATTCTAAAAAAATTAAATAAGTCCCGTCTCGAAAAAGTGAAATAAATTCTAAAAAAATTAAATAATTTCCAAAATAAAAATTAAACAAATCCTAGGTTTTGGTTGTTATTTCATCATGAAATAATTTCCAAAGAATAAAACAGAAATAACTCCCAAAAATAGTCCATGCAACACAAATGAAGTAAGTGCGTACCGTTATATTCCCCAAAGTCGTATTGCCCAAAAACCAAAATGACATAATGACGAAGGGCCGCCACCCAGAAGAACTTGTTTTTCAAATCAGATGTCAAATCCGTTGAAATCTTATATTTTTAAGACATCAAGTAACATTTATTTGACCTGTCATAACTTTTTATGTCCCAAAATACCAACCCACACCAAGATTTATTGTTTTTTAATGATTATTTTTTAAAAGTTTATTTTATTAAAAATTTTACGTATATATTAGTGTCTAAACGTTAAATAAACAGAAGGCCAATGCTCTACTCTTTTATTTAAGATAAAAAATAATCAATTAGCTGTTTGAATGACAAAGCTATGACTGGTCAAATTATATTACTTATTGTCTTAAAAATAAGATTTCAACGGATTCGACATTGGATTTGTAAAAACAAGTTTTTTTTGCGTAGAACGCGGCAGGCGGCTACGCGAAATAAAGTTTTTTCTGCGTGCGACACAAAGAAATAAAATTGAAACAATTTTTCCTTAAAACTCTTTTGTTTGATTTCATGAATCAGCCTTGACATTTAAGGTCCTATGACATTAAAAAAAAAATAAATTATGATTTTGGACAATAAATTCTTTTTTACCATCATAGCGCCCAAATTTATTTTGGACAAACAAAAACCGTCATAGCGCCCAACAAAAAATGTCATTTCGTCCAAATCAATGACGTATTGCCCAAAAACAAGAAAATTTTTACAACAACAATTTACATATAATTTTTTTGGGCGCTATGTCCCACGCTTAGATCTGTTGTGTCTTATTTCATTTCGGAATTACTGCATTATAAAATAACACCTAATAACAAAAATAAAATAACTGCAAAAGAACTGGGTATTATTTAATTTGAAATTACTCCCAAATTTGTATGAAAAATTTTTGGGACTTATTTAATTATTTTTTTTTGTACTTTTTTCACCTGGGAGTTATTGCACAGAGCCGTATTTTATTAGGCTCTATGAAAAAAGGCCCCAATGAAATAAGTCCCCAAACCAAAAATTAAATAACGCCCCATTTTTTGGGGCTTTATTTCATTATGAAACAATGCCCCAAAAAAAAATGAAAAAAAACCCAACAAAATGAAACAAAACCCCGCAATTTTGGGGCTTTATTTCATAATGAAGTAAAGCCTCATTTCGAAAATGAAATAAGGCCCCAATTAAAAAAAAAAAAACAAAATTATATATTACATTAAAATATTTTTGTATTCCTAATTGATACATAGTTTTTGTGTATATACCTCCATAGAGTTCTCAGCTGTTTGGCGGCAAGAACATAAGAAAACTTATTAAATGAAACCTGTAAATATGAACATTAAAAATATTTCATTAAAAAGCAATTTTAAGCAATATTCACTGGAAGATTATTCTTGTACCCTAAACAAAATATAGCAAACGCGCGATTTTTTTTTTCAGCCGATTTACACTCAAAAAAATGTTTTATCTACATCTATCAATTCGTTTGCAATATTTTTTTTTAGGGTACAAAAATAAATCTATTTCATTTAAAGCCTTTAACTCCTTATATGTGCCTTCTTCATCTCCATATTTGTGTTCCACGTATTTCTTGGCAGCGACACATTTTCCATCAGGAAACAAGTTAATTCTTGCTTTACAAGTGTCTTTTCTACATTCATATTTTACCACTCCTTTTAAATAGATTTTTTTTTAAACAATTTTTTGTTCAATCACATATAATAACTTAAAATTGCTTCTGTTTCCAGAAATAATTTTGCAATTCATTACACTCGATTGATCCATTGATATTTACTACACGGTATAATCTCACTTGCTAATAGTAAATAACTATTTACATTAATAACTTGATAATTCATGCAGTAATTGTAACGGTTGTTTGCTTACATGCCTTAAATATTTTGATTTTTTAGAAAATGAAATAACACCGCAAAAATAATGTTTGCGGATTTATTTCATTTCTCAAATTATTAATATTGATTATTAAAATTAATCGTAATTTACATTACTGAACTTCCCAGTAATTACTTAATAATTACCCGAGGGCAACTCCAAACAAAAAATTTAGTGTAATTTAATTCGAAAACAAAACAAATGCAAATGTCCTTTAAGAATGAAATAAAATTATTTAATAGCACAGTGCAACACGAAAAAAAATAACCATATACGGACACCCCTACGTGATAAAAGACTAAAAAAAAAAGACCCGTGTCTCCCAATTTTTCCCAAAGTCATCTCCTCTTTTGTTTATGGGCCGCCAAAGATTTGGGGCCTCGGTATCATTTTCGCAAAAAAGTGATAATTTTCTCAGGCTCATATCTTGCAAACCGTTCAGAATTTCCTGGGAATTGGGTTTGCTACCTATGCACCTGAACAGGAGAAAAAAGGAAAAAAAAATGAAATTAAAAAATTTTTCACTTTTGCGCGCTACCTAAACAGTGTTAAGAATCATCTCTATGAAGTTTATATGTTCTAGAAATTTGTTTATTGAGATCTTAGGTAAATTTTTGTAGTTGATTGTTTCCTTGAATTTTGAACGGTTTGCTACCTATGGACCTGAACACGGGAAAAAGGTAAAAAAAATCGAATTTTTTTAAGTTTTTTGCGATTTTGATCTGGAAGGTGAAGTTTTTTGATTTTATATGTTCGCAATTTTTGTTCTTTATGACAAGAGCTACAACTTTTCCATAGAGAGTAAATCGAAATTCTGAACGGTTTGCAAGATATGAGCCTGAAAAAATGATCACAAAATGATACCGAGGCCCCAAATCTTTGGCGGCCCATAAACAAAAGAGGAGATGACTTTGGGAAAAATTGGGAGACACGGGTCTTTTTTTTTTTAGTCTTTTATCACGTAGTGTTGTCCGTATATGGTTATTTTGCCATGACTTAAAAAAATTACACACAGTGTAGTACTATTGGTGAATAATATTGAAAATAAAAGTTCGTACAAATTTCCTTAATAAATTAATGTTTATACATACATATACATATGTGAAGGGAAAAGAAACATTGAAAAATTTACATTACGATAGAAAAAAACATTAATAGGGGAACTTATGAAGTTTAACTTTGAAAATTTATATTGACAATTAAATGAATGTTAAAACATATGTGTGTGTGTGTGTGTGTAATAAAAAATTGCATTACAACAAATTCGCACTTACATATACTCTTGGCTGCAGGCGCCTGCAGACGATGGAGATTTACGCTGCGTGCAATGCTTTACAACCTATTTTTATGTGCATGTGTGTGTAAAAGTGTATTGATATCCTCTCAGAGAGGCAAAATCATGATGGCGGAAATTATAATTATGAATGGATAGTTATATGGGTAAATGAGTTCGAAATGAATGTAGAAGGAATGTGAGACGAAGTTAGTTGTTTATATAGTGTATAGGAGTGACAGAGAAAGTTATAGACAAAAATATAATTCGAAGAAGATAATAGAAAAAAATTCTTAGGGTGAATCGGTGACCACAAATTCTAATAAAAATTACTTTAAACACAAATATTTTACATTATATAAAGAAAATTAATTAAACAATAAAAGTTCTTAAAATTTAATGAATAAAGATTAAATATTAAAAATTCAAGAATTTAAATAAAATAAATTTAAAAAAAAAACTTTACGTTAAAAGAAAAATTTAAAAAAATTGTAAAATTAATTATTTAAATTGTGAACTTATTTTGGATTATCCAATTACTTTAAATTCACTTTTTAAATTGTTTATGATAATTGTTAAATATTCCGGGAAAAAAATAATGTCACTGAATTGGAAAAAAATTTACGATCCACTATATTTAATGTAAATTTACTTGGTCACTTTTTTGGTATTGGTGTAAAAAATAATCTCATCTATTCTATGCATACAATCACTATATTTTGTTCTTTTCATTATGCTCCCCAATCACCTTGTTACAAATTTCCTTAATCGTCTCACACAGGATTTCGATAGTGAAATATTCGCTGCAAATTAATGGTTGTCGAGAAAAAAAATCGTACTATCTAGGTAATTGAGGCGTCTACCTCACACATAATAATAATAATAATACTGGTAGGGGAGAAATCACACCCACAGCTCAAAACATCTACAAATTAAAAATTTTAAATTGAGCCGTTACCATAAAAAACGCGTACAAAAAAACATACCAAAATATTCACAATTTACCAATTAAAAAAAAATCAAATGTCCCAAACAACAATTATAGACACACAGAGAAATGTACAGTTTGGCAACTGAAATTCGGTTACTACGACTCAAACTCGGATATTAAGAATTTCAGACGGTTGGCACAACTTTACATTAGTTTTCAGAACAAAGTTCGGTTAATTCCACTGAATTTTAGATGCAACACCCAAAGTATTCAAAAATCGAATGTAAATGTCGTTTTATTAACTGAATTTATAAGCTGTTACCATTAATATACACGTTTCAGTTCGGTTGACACTTTAGTTCTCTGTGTGCAAGTATCAGCCTAAATTAAAGAAAAATCTGTCGGAACAACCTTTCCAAAGAATAAATGCATTTTTCCTTAGCTGAATTTGAAATATTTATATAAGAAAATAAGAAACATAGATAATCCACTTTATTCAAGAAGGTTTTGTTTTAAAATCGATTTTGCTAAAAAAAAAAATAATAACCCTACGGGTCACCCTAAACCGCCAGTTTCGATTGTTTTTAAAAACTACCGCATTGATTTAAATGAACAAGTTTAGCATTTGCTTTTAATTTTTGCCGAAAAATCCCAATAAATGCTAAAAATTCAATTGTTATGATCCCAGTGTAGAAAAGAATTATATGGTGGTTATATAAGTATATATATCGTAATGGCTAGTACTTACAATTGCCTATACAAATCTCATTATTTGTGTGTGGGCATGTAGCTCAAACTAATGGCAAATCACTACTAAACACCTTACGAAAAAAATGTGGTTAAATATAAGCTTACCTGTATGTACAAAAATAATGAGTCTAAAAATAAAATTAATAAAAAAAAAAACATTTTTTTATGGAAAATATTTTTTTTTAATAAATTGTCAGTCAACTGCTCTACCATCTGAGCTATTAGACATGTTGTACTTGATAGATAAAAACATAAATGACTTCCTTGTAAAAAATGCCATTACTTTCCAGCTTACAAAAAATCAAAAATAACCAGTTAGATACATATGTAGAATAAAAATAGATTTTCAAAATTTTTTTAAATGATTGCTTTACATTTCAAATAATGATAAAAATAATTGTTTATGGGTAACGCATTATTTTTTGTATTTTAAGAATAGGAAAGTTAACTAGTTATCAGTAAGTCATTATAAATTGCATTAAAGTAATGCAGATAGCAAGATGGTGTCATTACTGGAAGTAGGAAAAATAATGACATGGCATTAACGTTTCTACACTGGGTTGTTATTACAAACCAATAGAAATATATACATATTTGTACAGTATGCTGTGTAAATGAAAAATTTCTGTATATTCTTTATATAAATAAATATGAGGGATTACAAAATATTTCGACACTTTGAGGCAAAATATTTTAAAATTATTTTTTATAAGACGTTACTAACATTTTGTGTAGTTATGTGTTAGACGATGTTTCGGGATGCTATTAACGCCCGCGTTAATTATTTATCATTTTTAAATAACACATTAAGTAAGCTCAAATTTTCAATTTTATTTATTAATTCATCGCTTTTCGTTCCAAAGTTACAGCCAAAAATGTAAACTAAGATCGTTTTTCCGAAAACTAAAAAAAAACGCATAACATTCTAGAAAATGCTTTTATTTTATTTATTTTTTTCGAAATGCTGTGCTTTTATGTAATTATGATAATTCATCAATGAAATAATTGTAAGTTTAAAATAACGTCTTCCCTAAATTAATCGCCATTCTGCACTCATAATCCATACTAAAAATACGAAAATAATGTGCCTTGTGAGGATTAACTGTAGCTACTATGTTCTCATTCAGTCATGATTTTTATATAAAAAAATGAGAAAAAAAATAATTAAATTTCTCAAAATTTTTGAAAAGTTCATAAAATACTTTTTATTGAGTTTAAATTTTTTTTTTTTTTTTAACGTCTTTTTCAGACAATTGCAATTAATACTATAATTAATACGCAATTTTATTTAATTTTAATTATGAAAAGCGTGGTAGAGAAGAATGAGTGTATTTTCTAAAAATCATAACTACATTGCAAATTTTCAATTTTCTGAATCAGACTGCGCAATTTCTGGTATTGAACCTTCGTCAGTGACCCTGTTTTTTGAATAATGTAATATTTGTTATGGTTTATTTGTTCGATTGCGTCTATATGAAATTTTCTGTGCAATCACTGACCGTGGTATGGATAAACTGATTTCTAATGCCACATGCGCTCGCACTACATGTTAGACAGAGCGCTTTAGCCCACTGATCTATCGTCAGGTCGAGTTTTGTTGTGATTAAAACTAGTTTTATTTAATACACGGTGTTTTTGTTCTTGTATACATAATCTTAAAAGTACAACTCCAACAACACAACAGTTCTATTTTTAGAAACTTACCTCACTCTAATGTCCACTGTTTTCCCATATGTTGTAAGTGATGCCACATCTATGATATATTCTTTGTATATTCGATAGATGGCGCTTACGTAGTTAGGGAAGAATTGCCAGAGAGCAAAGTTTGATTTTTGTTTGAGTTTGAATTTTTTTTTAACGTCTTTTTCAGACAATTGCAATTAATACTATAATTAATATGCAATTTTATTTAATTTTAATTGTGAAAGGCGTGGTAGAGAAGAATGAGTGTATTTTCTAAAAATCATAACTACACTGCAAATTATCAATTTTTCGAATCAGACTGCGCAGTTTCTGGTATTGAACCTTCGTCAGTGACCCTGTTTTTTTTTTTTTTTTTTTTTTAAGAAATTCAGTTGACGCAATACGCTTACCAATTTCAAATATGATTGTGAATATCAAACGTACATACAAAAAACATACATTTCTAAAAACATTCAAAGTTTGTGAAGTTTGTATTCCGTTATTGGTATGCCGAAATCAACTGGGTATACCTTAAACTGTGTGGAATTGCAAATTTTTAAAATACTGTTCTTAAAACTCAGTTACATTAAACGGTGCAAAAAACTCCGGTCTAAAGAGCATTGATGCCTATGTCGTAAAAAATAAAAAAGCAGTGGGATCAAATGCTATAAAAATTTTATTTTGTATGGCAGCCCCCTTAGCGAGAAAATTTTGGGCTGTCTAGTGGCACTAGAGCGCCATTTTTTCTAACTTTCGATTTTTATCAATTATTGTAGAAATATTTCTTAAAGTTAAGTGGTGCGAATTTGAGAAAAATCGGATATTAATAACCCGTGGCGCCCTGCTAACAAAGTTTTAAATTTTTGAAATTTTTTTTTAAACTGCATTAATAAAAACATTTCTTGCGACGCATTATTTTAACTTAGTTTTTGCATGATAAGCACAAATATTTAGAAAAAAAATTAATCGCACTAACGGTTTTCGAGATATTGCGACTTGATATTTACTAAAAATCGAGTTTTTTCCTCCATTCTGCAAATTTTAAAAAAATCATCTCATTTTTTTTTTTTATTTTTGCACTAGCAAAGTATACAAAACTACTTTTTATTTGATCATAATTATGTCAATATTGATTGAAGGATAACTTGTAAATTTACCTACAAATATCTCGGAATAACAGAAAATTTACATAGTAAAAGTTTTATGCTTTTCAATTGTATACACATGATTATTGAAGAAATATAAACTTTATTATTAACAAAAAAATAAAATTAATTTTAAAAAATGTATTTTCTGATACATCTTCTCTTATTTCAGACATAATTTCAGGCGCCACTGGTTAAAGTTATATGATTTTACTCAAATGTGCACCAACATAATGTCGCTCTAAGAGGCATCCTTGAGAAAGTTAGAGTGGTAGGCTCTTGATTTTTTTTTTTTGAATATCACAAAATAAAGGGTTCTAGCGCATGGAAATCGAAAAATCCACCTTAATGAATATGTTAAAGTGGTCATATACAATAACGTAAGCTTATAAAAACATAAACAACTAAAATAAAAATGTCTGTACAACAAGAATATAATTTTCTTATTTTCAATAATTTTTTTTAGGAATCTCGATCTTAAAAACAGTGTTTATTCTAATCAAAATACCAATGATTTCTCATGAGTAGTAGTGTAATTATGTTTTATTAAAGATGCATTTTTTTTAATTTTACGTTTTATCCGAATAAACAGCAAAATTTTTTCGAACTATTCGTTATACGAAAATCCATTTTTTTAAATTGTTTGTTCGAATTTTTATTTTGTTCATTCGATTTATCGAATAATTTTTATTCAAATGACAAAGTTACTAAAAGGTGCATTCCTAGTGCTATCTAGCTAATAGTTGCGCACGGCAGTGTTTTGTTTAAAATAGTTTATAGTCAGAAGGTAGCGAGTTCGAACCTGGTTTCAGGCATTAATTTTGTTTTTGATTTTTTAATTTTTTTTATATAAAACGGACTTTTTTTTGTCTGCAAAAGTTTTTTTTATGACCGCTTTGTTCTTATTTTACCAACGATGTCAATTTTTTCTGGTTAACTTTTTGTCAGTGCTAGCATATTAGATCAACAGTTATCATTTACTTACGGTTTAAGCTATCGTGAATTATATGATTTTTTTAAGTCAGTGGGAAGAGCTGTCGCACTATGCTTCGTTCCCATATAACGAAGGGACAAAAATAGAAGGAGTAGTCAGATATTTTTGAAATTTGGTACACTAGCATAAAATAGCTTAGTTAAGAAAAATAAGAATTTTTGGAAAAATCGGCCCTAGGACACGCCTACCTCCCATGTGTCCTGAAATTGAAAAATATAATATTAGCTTCAATAATGCCCACAAAATTACAAAGAGTGGTCATGCTGATACACATGCAACTAGCAACGTGTGTGTAAATTTTTATTTAAATCGGACTAAGGACTCAAGGTCCTGCTATATATCCTTTTTCTTAAAAACGCTACCACTCCTAAAAAAATTGTCTGATCGTAATAAATTTTGGTATGTAAATTGATATTTGCAAGATGTATATTTGTGCCAAATTTGGGTAGAATCGGATTGTCAATGTGGAAAATACAAAAACATCATTTATTGAAAAATAGGATAAACCGGTTAAAATGCTCTTGCAAAAATAAAACTATAAGGATATTTGAAAGATAACATAAATGAAAAAATTAAAGAGGAAAACTAGCAATGTAAACGTCATTAAAAAATTATGAAAAAATCATATCGCACTTCCATCAAAATTTTTATTTTTCCACTTTTCGAAAAAAATCGACGAGTAGTATTCATATCCGCTGTAAAAATATCGTGCTATTTTGCCTACTTTTTGATAATGAAATGGTTGGTTTAAAAATTCTTTTTCATGTGCCTTTAATATTAAATTTAAAATTGTTTTGCTTCTACTGAACATTTTGAGTTAATACCCTCCTGTTGATTAAAATTTTGGATTTTTAAAACAAAAATGATAATAGCTTAACTTTTTTAACTTTTTAACTTTTAGTTTAACTTATTCACTTTACTATTAAAAAACTGAATACTTTGTATTAAGTTTTTTTGTTTAAATATGAATAGCCTATCTTATGTTTTACATATTTATACACCTCTGATATTTTATTGTTTGAGGATGCTGCTATCCAACAATCAATTATATCGGAATTTTTTAAAATATTTGCCATCACCACAGATTAGTTACATTAATTTATAAATTTATTTTTTATACCTTGTTTGCATTACAAATAGAGATGGACCCGTTAGTATGTTCATCCACTAGCACTCACGATCACTTATGTTAAAGGCAATTAAATTTGTTACACTTACGGTTTTTATACAATTGAAACTTTTATAGAAAATAAAAATTTCTCTCGCATTTCCGAAAATTTAATATATGGTCGTATTAGCGCTGCTGGAATATAGTTACTATCACACGCGTGTATTGTAACTTAAGAACAAATGTGTCACGCTATCATCTCTAATTTGAAAAATATAAATAACGGCAAATAATATGATAAAGCAAAACAAAAATATGAAACAAAAAAAACTTCAAAATCGAAGTCAATCGCAACTTACACTTTAAAATAGTAATTTAAATATGAAACAGAATCTCATTTATAGTTTAATTGGATCTAACTAATTATTAATGAGATATTTTACATAACTTAAAGCTACAGTTGCATACACTGTGCAACAAATTTTGGGTCTCCGAGTTTATCTTAAATGTTAAACGTGTTAGTGGTGTTCTATGAGGAGGGGCTGAAATGACCCCTAAAAATGGCAGATAGAGGGTTAATTAGTTCTATGAAAAGAACCGTCATCAAATTTTATTAAAATCATCTATTAACCTTGTATTAGATTTAAAACATTTTTTTTGACTTACTCAAAACGCCTTTAAAAAAAATTAAAAACTTCAGTGGGCCATAAAAAAAGAACTCGAGCTAAATTTTGAAAATACTTCAGTGGTTTTGGTCTACTAATGATATAATTAAATTTTTTTATTTTTTAACATTCAAAATATAAAATCGTGTTGCGCAATGATATTAAACACTCTTAAATGCCTGATATTTGAGTAAAAATCATAAAATTAGGCATTTCAAAAAACGCATTTTTTTTTAAGTTGTGGTAAAAAATAGGCACTAATTTTTGAATACCCTGTTAGCTAAGAGTATAAACTTACAAAAACAGAAAAAAAAAAATATCTAATTTTATATAATTTTTTTTATACTCCATCAAACTTAAGTAATTTTTGGATTTTCAACAAAAAAAATGTGTTTTTCAGAGCAATAAAAAAAGTTATTTTGTAAATAAATACTAAATTATAAATTTTAATTTAACTGCAAATATATCAAAGTACTTGAAAACCAAATTTCGAGCGACTTTTAAAAAAAATGAATTTTTCAGAATTATTTTTGTGAAACAACTAAAACTCATTTTTCTGTTAAGTAATTTTTGCAAGAAATTATCTGCTTTTAACGCCCTCTCGTGGTGGCAAAAGCAATCAGAAATTTTTTTTTTGTTAACATTTATTTGAGATACCTTATTATCTTTCAAAAAATCTGTATTTAAAAACAATTTGAGACAAAAAATTTTTTTTGATTTTTGTCTATGGGACAAAGCATAGTGTGTCGGCTTCCAATCTGGCGGCCAGGTTTCAAATCCCAGCAGGATCACACAAATTATAAAAGAACTTTTTTGAATTTTATTTTCGAAAATCTATTTTTAGACCGCCTATTTCATGGCTTTACCAACATTTTGCTAAAGTTGGAAATATTGTTTCAGCAGTGCTTTTCCAACAATTTAAACATACGGACCTTAAATTTGTTGCCAATACTTGTGTCACCTGTTAAAGTTTATTGCCAGTGGTGGTCCGATTGTCTTTTTCTGACTGTGCTTTTTATAATTTTCGGTCTAGAATCGAATGGTTAATGCAAATTTCATATGAATACATTATATGAAAGAAGTTTAAATAAAAAATACTAATAGTAACGCCATTTTTGTTTATGGAAATTTATTTTTTAAAAGTGGTGATAACCAAAAAAAAAAATGTATAATTTTCTGAGGAACTCTATTAACTATAATCTACCTAATCCAGTTCATCGTGTATCTATATTCGATAAACCCTGAGAGATTAAAATCATCTAAAGTCAGTTTCAACAGATGTTGATAATTTTTGAAATCCCTCATATGTACTCGTACCTAAAAACAAAAATAAAACTTAACCAAACTATAGTATTTGAATTAGAATTTCATGTTCAGTCGAAGCTCCCATAAATAGACACTTTCATTGGCTGATATTATTGAACCAAGGACAACTATGAACCGATCATTATATACCTCTAAATATAGGTTTCACTGTATACTGGTCGTCCATGAAATGAACAATTTTTAGTTTTAAATGTTTTTTTTTCAAAATTTTTGCAACCAAAATTTTACATCTACGTGTACTACATAATAGAACTTTTTTACAAGGGCTCTTGTGGCATCAAATTCAAATTAAACATTTATACTATGATGGTAGTGAAAGTAGTAGTTGCACAACTCTAGGATATACTAATATTTCGCATTGCTGGCGTTGTTATTTTTGTAAGCGCGAAATTTAATTTTCCAATTAGATTTTATAAAAAAAAACTTTATTTTTTACGCTGAACAACTGCAATGCCACAACCCTTGCTTTTTTTTTCATCAAATTGACATTGGGGGAGAATTGCCACAATAGTTTTTGGTGATTGTTAGACTAGACGGAAATTTGTGTAAATATATGTGTGCGTGAATGTCAGTGAGGTTATCCTTATACAAAACAACCAAAAACTGTATACAAAAAAAAAAAGTAAAAAGAAATCAAATCATTATTTGTTATTTGCAGCATACACTCTGTATTTAATCCTGTACACAATCCTGTACACAAACATACAAATGTGGTTGCAACGTGCTTAGTTCAAAGTTTAAAGGATAATTTTTAGTTGCTTTAAAAAGTTAACTAACTATAAATTGATGTTGTCATTTTTAGTGTATTAGTTTTCGTTGGTATTTATCATCATAAACATTTTGTATGTGTAGTTGGAAAATTTATTCAATCCTATAGCATGTTGCTTGCTACCTTCCATTTATTCATTCATCTTGCTAACATGTTGTTTGTTTAAAAAAGTTTTAAGTTACAATATCAATGTATAAAATATGGTAGTTTTATATGTAATGCTAGTATTGTTTCAAACTTTTTCGTCAAAAAACCAAAAAAGTAATTTTCAATTTAGAATTTGTCATGTTTAAGTGACATTAAATTGCTTGTACAGCTAACTAAAATGAACAACACATTGTTGTCGTTGTTGTTAAAGATTAAACAACAAACAACTTGTTTTAAACAACAATACAAATATTTATAAATATAAAGACATGATTTTTCAGGAACAATTAAATAGAAAAGAAAGCTTTTTTTCTCTACTAAGTATATTAATTTTTGGAGCTATAGTATTACACAAATATTTACCAGCAACCGATATTTCGCAACGCTTAAAGTTTGGTGACGACACCATGTCGTTTCCAGTGTCAAAATTTTGAATTTTTTCACACATACACACCGAGCTTGATTGGAAGTTGAATAAAAGGTCAATGCATTTGAGGTTCCCGCCAGAAAATATTATTTGGGGTTTCTGGCCAGAAAATAACGCGATTTAAATAGTTTTTAACAAAAACAAATCATAATATTTTAACAAGTTCGCTTAAATTTTTCTAAAATGTTTTTACAGACCACCGCGAAATGCACATTGTGGCACTAGGCCTACATATGATTTAAATTCATTATCAAATTCTCTAATTTTTTTTTAAATTTTCGACAAAGAGTTTAGGGGTCGCTAACAGACTTTCAAAATCTGGCCGTTTTTTAAAAAAGATACAGTCCATTCTATGATAGATCGCCCAAAATCTGACCTGTGGTCATTTAAATTCATTTATGTTTTGTACATGCAATCTCAATTTGTCACTACCGTTTTCTTAAAATTGTGTAAAATCGAGTTTTTATAGTTTTTTTTAGTTTTTAAGAAATCAAAAGTTTTCTAAAAGTTGTGAAATTTGAAAAGTCATATTTTCTAAAGTGTTGGGCAATTTTCAAGATTTAAAAGAATATGAAAAGTAGTTGTAAAGTTGTCTATTTTAACCACTGTTTCGCTAAAATGCATTTTTATTGCAAATGCAATTTTTGAATTCATTTTGCACTTTTTTCCCAAACTCGATTTTTAAAAAGTTGTCCTTTTTGAAAAATTTCTAATTTTTAAAATAAATAACAACTTTGACTTTTTGGCTCCAGAAGGCTAACTATGTTTAATGATTTTTGAAAAACAGTTTACAACATTTTTACATATAAAAAGATTTTTTTGTTTTTTTTTTAGGATATTAAAGTTTTTTTTTTTTTGTTAGAATTATAAAAATATCATTAAACTTTGAAGATTCATTTCTTATTTACGATTTAGGATTTTTCTGAAATGCATTTTAGTGCAAATTTTCTGAAATGTATTTAACTGCAAATGCGATTTTTTAATGTGGCTTGCATTTATAACGTGTTTTTGAAAAAGAGCAGTTATTTGTGTATTTTAAAACGTCAAGAAGACAACTATAGCTTCCAAATGCTTTTTAAACAATGGAAATAGTCAATCTATTTCAGAAGATAATACTCTTCCAATTTCAGTGCTTTTATAATTTTTTGATATACAGTGTGCGCACAAAAAAACGTTATTATGATGCTTGTTAGGAAAAGACATTAACCACGTGATATATTACTAAGAAGAGAAGACTGGAGCAAAATTGATGATTAATAGGTTTTTTGTTAAAGTTCTGCCTATTATGGAGGCTCTAGCTTTTCTAAAACTTCGGGTTCTGATGAGGTATTTGGCCAGATCGAAATACTAGTATCAACCTAGCTAATATGTTTGATTTGCTTTATTTTTGTAAATATGCGAAGGCTGAAAGCTCGTAATAAATTGAAAAAAAACACAAGTAGTTTCGTTAATAGAGACTTAGTTAAGCGATAGTTTGAAATTAAACGTTTTATTAATTAAAATTTTATACAGATTTATTTTCTATACCATCTTATATAAAAGTTGGAGTTTACTTAATTTTTCTGGTATGTCTCTCATAAGCAATTTCTGTTGTGATTTCGATGTTCACTTATATCGAAAGTTGGAAATGCATTTGAGTACTCTTTTTTTAAATTTCGATAGTTTTTTTTAATTGGTACCATTCCGGGACGTCTCTAAGACTATCGGCTACATAAAACTTCTTTTCGGGAAGCTCTGGAAAATCCGAAAACACATAACCTTTGTCGTGCATAATGCAACATTAGAATTTTTAAAAACAAAATCTTTTATCATAGTTTTGCGTTTTCATTTCTCATTTTTGTATTTTAAATGTACTAAGCCCAACAATTTTTTTAACTCGGTGCACGAAATGCTTCCAACTGTAAAAGTTGCTTCCAACTGACTAGTTGCGATGGTCATAAGAGTTTTTAGAAATAAATCAGTTTAAGATTCAGCGACTTAAAAGTCTAACTTTCAATAACTTTAAGAAACAACAGTTGTTTGAGATAGGCGTGGTAGAGAAGATTAAGCATACTTTTCTAAAAATCATAACTACATTGTAAATTTTTATTGAATTAGACTGCGCAGTTTCTGGTAACACAACCTTCATCAGTAATCCTTTTTGACAATACTGTAATTATTTGTTATGGTTTTTATTGTTTGATTGCATCTATATGAAATGTTTATTTATTAAATGCAATCCTGACCCTGGCTTGAACCTGCTTTCTTTGCCACATGCACTTCGCACTACACTTTAGACAGGCGCTTTAACCACTTGATCTAAAGTCAGGTCGATTTTTGCTGTGGCTTAAAACCAGTTTCAATTACACGGGGTCGATTTTACATTTAATTGTAATTGCAGAAGATAGCTAAGACAAACAGCATAACAATTCACAATTGTTAGAAAATCATATGTAATCTAATTTTCACTATTTTCCCAAATTTTGTGAGTTAGCGACAACTATGATGTATTTTTTGTACATACGGTAGTTTGGCTATTCACGTAGTTAGGGTAGAGTTGCCAGGGAGCAAATTTTTGATATATTTTATTGGGGATTTTTGAATTTTATTCATCGTCTTCTTAGACAGTGTGCAATTAATACTATAATTAATATGCACATATTTTTCAATTGTTTGAGATAGGCGTGGTAGAGAAGATTAAGCATACTTTTCTAAAAATCATAACTACATTGTAATTTTTTATTGAATTAGACTGCGCAGTTTCTGGTAACACAACCTTCATCAGTAATCCTTTTTGACAATACTGTAATTATTTGTTATGGTTTTTATTGTTTGATTGCATCTATATGAAATGTTTATTTATTAAATGCAATCCTGACCTGGCTTGAACCTGCTTTCTTTGCCACATTCACTTCGCACTACACTTTAGACAGGCGCTTTAACCACTTGATCTAAAGTCAGGTCGATTTTTGTTGTGGCTTAAAACCGGTTTCAATTACACGAGGTCGATTTTACATTTAATTGTAATTGCAGAAGATAGCTAAGACAAACACCACAACAATTCACAATTGTTAGAAAATCATATGTAATCTAATTTCCACTATTTTCCCAAATTTTGTGAGTTAGCGACAACTATTTAAGTCAATGATACTTGAACATATAAAATAACAATAATTGCATTTTTCGAAGTCAATAAGTTAATAAAAAATGGCATATGAATTCAAGTAATAAAATTTATATCATATATGAAATAATATTTATCATATATTTCAATTCATTACCATATATTAACTTTTTATGTGTATGTATGAATCTATATATGCTTCCATACATGCTTCCATACATGACATCTTCATACATGCTGATATATGAAACAATATATTCTCAGACATGCTATAATGCATGCTCATATATTACTGTATATTATAATTTTCTCCTCCAGGGTAAAAATTTTAATATGGAGTTTACTATAATTATATCTCATTTGATAAGTTCCCATATCATCTGCATGTATCTAATTAAATCAAATTAGATATAATTTAATTCCATTTGTGCATTTCCAGGACATTAAATTATATCTAATATAAAAATATTTGAATTTATAAAACTTTTGCCAGTAGGTAGGTATGCTTTTTGTAACTTGAAGTTATGCTTAAACGTATTTAAGTGGAAAATTTGAATTTCTAGAAATTGACAATTTTGGAGACCCAATTTTTTTACAAATAATAACAAAATTTTAAAAATTATAGAGAATGAATGTAGTGTTTTAAAAATGTACCCATTTATTAATTTAAAATTATATAAAAGAGAGCACTTGAACCGGATTTCAATATAAAATTAATTCACATATAAGCCATATTTATTAAAGTCTTAACTTACAGATAACTTAATTTGATTTTGAACCCTACCAAAATATGTATTTAATTATATATATAAGACTATATAAAATTATAAGGAAAATATTTTCAGTATGACGTCACATATTGTTTAATGCGATTTAGCATGGGACCATAAATAGTTATATAGTTCATTACATATATTTGGATTATCATTACATATATTTGGATTATTAGTATATATGTCTTATATAGTTATATTTATATGGATTAAGATTAGGAGACATATAAGAATATCAACAACCAATGACTCACATATGACTTAATTGTACTATATATGACTAGATATAACCATTTTTAACCAGGCTGGGATCAATTGATATTCTCTGAATTGAAATTTAAAATTCTGGGTTTAAATTTATATATTTTTAATTACAGTTGAAAACATATTGGATTTTAAAAATAATGTATTAAAAATAAATATTCGTTATTGGTTTTAGCAATCATTGTGTTTGTACTTTAAAGAACATTTTTTCTCTTATAGAAATTTGTGAGTTTTCTTCATCATATTAATTAATCAGTTTATAACATTTATGAAACATATCATTAAAATCTATGACACTTCTTCATGAACTATTTTATAAATATGGTGAAGCTTTTCTTCAATTTGTGCTTTTATGAAACATCTACATTGAAAGAAAATCAATGAAGTTTTTCATCATATTTAAGCTTTTCCTTTGAGTTTAGCTAAAATTGTTTGTTACTTCCATTTAATATTCTCTTTCCAAGACGCCAAAGATAAACATTGTTTTGTGAACTTTTTTTTAGCATTTTTTTTTTTTTTTGAAAAAGTTTGCCATAAAAACATATTTTTTTTGGTTTTTAATACAATCATTATTGAGTTTAGGAAATAATTCATTAATATCCAATAAATAGTTCTAACATTATAATTTGTGTAATTAATGTAATATAAAACTTTTATATATGCCTGTTAACAAAAAATCTCATCTAAGTAAATGATTTATTATTATATTCATAAATGACTTTGGGGATATTTTCAAAAAACTTAATATAGATGCTCTCATAATCGAATTTGATTAAAACCACAATGGAGTTAAATAATTGCAGAATTTTAAAACAAACAATAAAGCTATCAATAATATTCATTATGTATAAATAAAATAAATGCAAAAAACTATATATATATAAACAACACTGTGCTAGTTAAAAAATTGAGAAGTGGAACACCCGTTAAATAGAGCGAATTCGGGCACGCTGAACTCAATGCTCTTCATGTATTTCGGGATAAGTTGGTAAAGGGAAGATGTTTCATCTACCAAAACAAGATTCTTCTTAAAAAGTAGCAAATTTGATTCAGCGATTTAAAAATTGGGTTGAAGTGCATCTCTACAATAACGTTGATAAAAAAAATGGCTGTGAAGTCACTTTTTATGGGGTATCGGAAACCACAATTTTCAAATATCTTTTTTTTTTAGATCTCACACATGAAATTGGAAAACACTATTGTATTCAGCGTAGCACAGTGTAATTTATTAATTTATTATTAAATTTTGTATGTTATAAATTTCAGCAGTTTCCGTTAATAGTCAAAACGAATAAACCAACAAAAAAAAATAATATAATTTTCACATTTTAATTAAGAAGCCGGAAATTTGCAATCAGCAGGCTTAAACAAAATGTGAGAAAAAAACAGCACAAAAACAAGCATAATGAAAAATTTAATGAATCAACAACTACCAACAAACAATCAACAGGGAAACTTTCAACAAATTTACCAACACATGTTAACACGATGGTATAACACAAGGCCATAGATAAAATATACAAAATACAAACAACAACATAAATAGTAACTTTTCCGTTAAAACAAAATATACAACTTATTAACGGTTTTTTCCACATGACTTTACATGAATATAATTAAACACTTTTTTGACGTTTCCCAGCTAAATTTTTTAGAACTGGTTACCTCAGAATCTATACCAGAACAGCTTCTTTGGCCACCGTCAGCAGAGAATCGGTTCTAGAACAGGTTGCTGAGAGTGAAAATGTAAGGTTTTACTGTCCCAGAAGCAATTCTATAACTGGTTCTAGAACCAGTTCTAAACCAACCTGTTCTAGTTTGGAGGAACAGAACCTGTTGTAAATAGGACAAACTCTATACAAAATTAATCGGCTGTAGATTTGTTCTGTAAAATATTATTTGGATTTTAGTATTTTACTGGGTTGTTTCAACTTTCTTTGTTTTTTTGCTTTAACAAAATCTTTTCACAGCTGTTCTGAACAACAAATTGAATAAACATTATAAATAGAAAGAAGAAAAAAATAATTTTTGCTTAAGCATTCCAGTCATTGCTTTAATTAAGCTTAATATGGCAACCATTAATACGCAAAATTATATTTTAACTTTTATAACAACAAAACACTCACATACACCCATATACATGCACACACATACTTTTACTCACTACTGCTACATAGTGGCGGGAAAGTAATTTAAACATGACCAAACCAAGCAGAAGACGACCGGCCAACCCTATTTAAATTAAACCCTTTTTGCAATTAGTTATACACATTGGTTGTCTCTTAAAATAACGATTTGTCAATTTTCCTTCATTATGCCTCCCGTTTTGTTACAAATGGTTCAAATGGAAGAAATCGATTTTTTTTTGCAAATGTTAACCCGGTCGAAAATGTCCCATTTTGGAAAGCAAGTGTATTACTATTACAAATTTCCAAAATTCGAAATTTCGACAAAATTATTTAGATATGCCGTTCTGACTTCTTCGGATATCATTAAGAAACTTTAGCTCGGTTTTTAAAATTAAGTTTTAAAAATGCCTAATTTGGAGATGTCGATTTCTATTTTGATAATATAATACACACACAAAAAAATAAAATTCATCATTTTTATGAAAAAGTTCATATTTGTGAAGGTTCATAATATTTATGAAATTTACTTACTATATATGAAGTGTTCGCTAGCATTTATGAAAAGGTACATATTCCCAGTATTATTGCAATTTATGCAAGTTTTCTTAAATATTAGGATTTTGTACATTGGCAAATTTTTTAAGTACTTTTTCATAAATATTAACTGTTTTTCATATATTTTAAGAACCTTGTTATAATAATTTACGAGACACAAACTTTCCCAGTAAGTTTTATGAACTGCAAATTTTTCATAAAATATTCATAAATAGTATGATTTTTTTTTTGTGTGCATACACACTTCTGCTTTAAAAATATGTAGTTGTTTGGGTTGTAATACAGTTTCTTCATTTGTACTGTAAATGTTAGTCATTTGTAGAACAAATTGAATTTTTTACCAACCTTGTAGTTCATTGAAAAAAACAAACCACATCAAATGACTGTTTTATGAGTTTACATTCATTTTTACAGTTGGTTTTTGTTATTTAAAAAAATCAAAAAAAATATAAATGTTTGTTTATTTTTTACTAACATGTGGTTAATTTTTACTACAATTGTTAGTCACTTTTTGAACATCAAAAATCAAATAACAATGTTAGTTAAATTTAAATGTAAGTCGTCATTTCTTTAAGTGATGTTTCATTTGTTTTTAACTACATTTTCAGTGGTCTTTACCTATTTAGTATTCTAAGTGTAGTTGTTATTAAAGAAAAAAAAAATGTGGGAAGATGACGATGTATTGCGAGCGACTCTTTTCCAGAACATTTTATGAAAATGGCTTATTTTGGGGAAAAAAGACCAACTTTGAAATTAACAGAATAGCACCTTTTATAATTTTCGGAAAAATATCAAAGTATATTAGAATATTCTCATATCTACTTTTATTCAATAAATCGTTAAGCATTAGTGGCAGGGGGACAAAAAAGACTCATAATATATGACCACAAGAAAAGTTTATCATTTAAATGGATAAAAAAAATGTTTCCACTTGATAAAAATTATTATTTTTTGTAATATAACTAGGGCTAATGTTTTCATATTTCACCATAATAGACCCACTAGGAAATTTACAGAATAACATTTTTCAGATTTCTCTTAAATTTGGATACGTGTAGAGGGTACTTAACTACCCAGTTAAGAGAAACATATATGGTAATGCGGTTACATAAGTACATATTTGGTAATGGCAAGTACTTACAATTGTAAATACAAATCTCATTGCTTTTATATGTGGATGTCGCGAAAAATAATTTCATATCATTACTAAATACCATACGAAAGATCATAAAATATGTGGTATGGATAAAAATAATGAGTCTAAAAACATATTTAAAAAAAAGTGGACCATGCAATGTATAATCTAACAAGAAAACAATCAACTAAAATATTAGTATACATGCCGGATTCCCAATTCGCTCCCAGTAATTGTAACATTAGCAGTTCGACTGGCTACACAGCCAAATAAAAAACTTTAAGATTTAAAGCTGTTAGCAAAACTTGTCAGAAAATACGAATATAACTCACGTTGTTCGGGAAATCAATTAACATCCTCGATTACCTGATCAAAACCTTGAGTTTCTTGTGGGTGGTGGATAAGAATGAGGCTGTAGATGACCTAGTTGATTAGGGCGAAAGTGCGGTACTCCATTTAGCGCTGATCCCCACAAGGTTTTTTAATCTTCTCTTAAATTTATTAACATTAGTGTTTTATAGTAACATTTAATTTAGTTTATTTTCAACTGTTGAAAAATTAATTCACCAAATCGGTAAAAACAATAGATGATTTTCGTTTATTGTAATACTCGATATAATATAAAAACTTTTTGTTTTAAATAGAAAATTTTAACTGAATATTTTAACCACTACCGAAAGTCCATTCTTTTTTTTTATTTTACTTATTGAATAACAGACAGAAAGTTAAAAAAAATATTTTTTTTTTAATTTAACTGTATATTCCATTAAAACAACTTTACCGATTAGCTTTTCAAATAATTGCTGACATCTTATGGAAAAGTTCGTTTGTTTATTTTTTACTAATTTACTAACATATGTGGTTCATTTTTACTACAATTGTTAGTAATTTTTTTAACATTAAAAACAAATGACAAATGTTAGTTGAATTTAATGAAATGTTAGTCGTCCTTTCTTCAAGTGAAATTTCATTTGTTTTTCACTACAATTACTGTCGTCTTTACCTACATAATAGCCTAAGTGTAGCCACTCTTTGCAACGTATATATCAGAAGACTAATCAAAAATAGAGACCTAAAAAAACTGGTCCTAAATTACCCCATTTCCCCTATATTTTCAAATATATATAGACTGAAAATGTAGAGAATTTTGTTCACTATGTAAATGATTAAATTCCTCAACTAAAATTCTTAGTTTTAAAAATGTTACACAAAAGGCCAATAGTGCCAATGACACTAGAGGGTTAATAACATTGCATGTGTAAGTTTGAAAGTTCATATATTGTCTGCCATTCAAACAATCAACCAACACAGATCCTTGCTTTGCTCAACAAAGCATTATATTAGATTGCATTATATTTTTACTATTTCTACATCTAGTACCGGAAATATTCGCAATTAATTATGTTTTACTTCAAGATTTTTTTTTTCAATTTTCCTCAGTGTACACCATTTTAATGCTCGTACAATGTTTAGGAATTTTTTCTTAGGGACAATGAAGTTAAATAGATGCTCATTTGTTTGTAAATTAGTTTTTTTTTTTGATTTTCAACAAAATACACACTTCAAGTTTGTACACTCAACGGAAATATAAAATTACATTAAAATTTCCTTTTAAGTGAAGTTAAGAATTTATATTTGCATTTTAATAAGCAATTAGTTTTGAAGTAGAGTTTTGACAGCTCTCGAATAAGAGACAATGTAAAAAAAATCTAGAATAATAGACAAAGCGAGTGAAAATAATATTATATAATCGTATGTAATGTAGTCCGTCTGCTGTTATATGCTGACGACATAGTGATACTTGCTGATTATATTGAAGTCCTGAAGTGGATAATATATAAACTAGAAGAATACTGCAAAAGTTGGAATGTGGAGGTCAACTTAGCAAAATCCGAAATAACGGTGTTTAGAAAAGGTGGTAAATTATCGAAAAATGAGAAGAAATTAGAATTTGCTAACGAGTATTGTTACCTAGGAGTTACATTAACTCCGAAAATTACTTTTAAAAAACATGTGGAAATTAGAAATGAAGCTGCAAAATGTAGTATTAACCAAACGTGGGCAAATTTCTTAAATAAAACAACTATATCTCTCGGATCGAAATGGAAATTATTTCAGGCAGACTGTAGAGCTATACAAACGTATGGTGCCCAGGTGTGGGGTTTCTCACATTTTAATGATGTTGACAAACTTCAACTCTACTTCATCAAAAAAATATTAAGACTTCCAAACTTCACGCCAACTTATATACTAAGATTAGAGACATGTATTGAAAGTGGTCATTTATACACACTAGATCTACATTTAAGATATGTGAGCAGAGCCCTTTTTGAATATAAAGAAGATCGGCTGCCATACAAGCTAACAAAGGTACTCCTACGGCACGAATTATACTGGGTGAAAGAGATGAACAACATTGGTCGCTAATATAACATAACGTGGACAGATGAAACATTTAGTAAGACTCAGTGGAATGAAAATCGTTTGAATCTGCTTAGCTCACTGAAAGATAAATACTACCGAGAATATATGGCAAAAATCTCACAAATGGAAAGAATTTATAAAAAAATAGATGTAATAAATGAAAATACATACTTGATCGGAGAAACAAACATAGAAGATATAATGTGGATTTTTAAAGCTAGAAGTGGTTTAATAGCTCTCAATGGCAATAGGTTTCAAATAAATGGCTCAAATTTATGTTCTCTCTGTAATATTAATGAAATTGAAAATATAGAGCATTTTCTAACACTTTAATTTACCTTAAAATGACATATTTAATTGTATCTTACATTCTGTTATACCATACGTTAATTAACGGGTAATATATAATAGGATTGGTAGAATTATATTAATATATGCAATTAAACAAACCAAAGGGGTATTCGTAAAAATCCGATTAAAAAAGTTCATATATGATCATATATATGGTCATCCAAATTCGTAAATACTAGAAAAATTAACGTACATATCAATATATGTAGAAATATGGTCATATGTTCATATATTTTGTTTTCTATGGTCATCGATATACATTCATAAATTATATATAATATTTGTAATTTTTTTAGAAAACTTTGTATTTTAAAAAACTCTTTTAATAAACAAACAATATTATTTAACAGGCCTAATTGAGTTATAAAAAAAGTTTTTTCAAACGGCAAAACTTGTATATTTCAGGTTTGTCAACGCAAACATTCTGTTTATATGAGCACCAGAAAGAAATATTTGCCGATAACACGACATTTTAACCAACACACATGAAATAAAACATTGTAAACAATATTAATATTATAAGTTTTATAAAAACGGCTTTACAAATAAAAATACGTATTACTCAAAAATTTTGAATTTTCTCTAACAATTAAAAAAACTTTGAATTTTCTATTTAACTAATAGTAAGATTTACTTATGAAATTTTAAATGAAAATATGACCTTACAGTTAAAAATTTGTACGAATTGAACGTTTCGAGTTATTTTAAATTTATCACATTATTTTAAATCAAACATATGAGCTAGGTTGATACCAGTATTTCGAGCTGGCTAAAGATCTCATCAGAACCCGAAGTTTTAGAAAAGCTAGAGTCTCCATAATAGGCAGAACTTTAACAAAAAACCTATTAATCATCAATTTTGCTCCATTCTTGTCTTCTTAGTTATCAAGCACGTGGTTAGGTCTTTTCCTAACAAGCATCATGACGTTACTAAACTTTGAAGACCAAAAATGTTCTATTTATATAAAAAATGTTTAGTGTTTACTAGACCGGGTCGATTTGTATGGAGGCAAAAAAATCGCTCAACGTTCAAGGAAAATCGTATTCTAGGGATCAAAATAAGAAACTTTGACGAAGGAACCATACCTCCAAAACGAATTCTGATGTCCCGACTTTGACCCGTAGGGTCAAATTTTGAAAAATTCCACTTTGACCCATTTAGAGTGCCCCAATCGAATATAATTTATACATTCATCTGCTAGAGCGTCTTCCGGAGAAGAAATAGAGACCCTAATCTTGGAAAGACTCATCCTACTTTCTGAAATATCTCTATCCCGAGATTTGTACGTTTTGCTATAAAAACACTGCTAAAAAGGCCCTCTTTCAACTTAAATTTCAACCCGTAATATTTTTTTACAGTTATATTGGTTTTTTGTTTTTATATACATCGATATTATTTTTATGTTATTTTAAATTTATAACGAGCTTTCACACACAGAAAAAAATTCAGCTATTTGCCAACTGAAATTCAGTTACTACGACTCAAATTCGGTCTTTACGAATTTCAATTGGTTGATACAACTAAACATTAGTTTTTACAACAAAGTTCAGTTAATTCAAATATTTAGAAATGTAATGTAAATATCGTTGTACTAACTGATTTGTAAGTTTTTACCATTAATATACACTTTTCAATTCGGTTGGCACTTTATTTCTCTGTGTGTACATTAGGGCAATAACTTTTTGCATTTTTTGCAAATATCAAATCTCCCCAGACAAAATCGTGTAGGGCATGGACAAATATTAAGAACTGCGTTTTTAGTTTTTCGCTATCGTTAAAAAAGGTTCCGCACCAAACGCGTTAAAGTTTTGAATCAAACAAAGTTAAAAAAAAACTTTTTTTGATGCCTCAACGTCTGACCATCACATCTATATAATTAAGGCATGCTGATATCAATAGTAAAGTCCGTTTTCGAGTCAATGGAATAGTTTTCTTCCAAATTTGCTTACTTACATATGTATAAACCATATTTAAAAAAAATTGTTATTAAAAAAAATTTAAAATAAATATATTAAAGGCATTTTAGAAATCGCTGTCGGTGCGCAAGGTTTTTTTACCAAATTGAACTGAAATAGTTTTTTTTATCATTAATACAATATTTGCCATTAGAAAACCCCTGGGGAGAATGTTGTCCAAAAAAAGTTATCACCCTAGTGTACATATGTTCATATATCAGTCGTTATATGTTCATATATCAATCGTTTTTACACATATGGAATTCCATTTTATATGTCCATCTTTTGCTAATATATGTCCATATATGAAATGAAGTATTGTTCAGTTTTTATTTTAAATTTAACATTATTTCCATTAAAAAACTTTGTAATTTTAAAAAAACTCTAATTTTATATGCCTTCTTCGATTTACATGATTTTACAAAGAACAGTTTTCGAATCCGATTTACACGATTTTTTGTGGAACGTTTTATATAGTATAAATAAGGGATATGTGTGTTTTTTCTTGTTTTCAGATTAGATACTGAAACATTTTCAATAGCACAAAAAGTTCACCCTATTCGGTGTAATTTGATTTTACTTTAGGAAAATTCTTAAAAATGTATCCTACTTCACGTGGTACTTAACAAATTGTCATTATTTAATGTTCTTTATTGTAAAATGATAAACAATTATAAATTTAAACAAATGTCAAAAATAAAATTTTAAATTATTTTTGTAAGAATAGTTTTAAAAAGTTAACACTTTTCACAAATACAATAACAAATATAAAATATATTATGCT
Source organism: Delia radicum (assembly GCA_021234595.1). Lineage (NCBI taxonomy): Eukaryota > Metazoa > Arthropoda > Insecta > Diptera > Anthomyiidae > Delia > Delia radicum. Next base: position 108,692,202 of record CM037852.1, read on the forward strand.
GCAACACGTGACATGTTGCATCATAAGACTTTCTTTATAGTACAGGGAATGAGGCCACCTATTGCTTTATGTAACATACGATATAATGGATTGTACCAATTAAAAATATGAAGCATGCAAATCTGTTAGTTGCAACTAAAGGATGTAAACGAAGTTTTTTTTACAAATGTAAATGCTAATTATGGAAAAATTAAATGCAATATTAATAATGTTGAGATGTCAAATGAAAGAAAATTTTATTGAGTTTTTTAGTTAAAAAAAAAAGTTGGGCACTCTATGCGAGACGAATCGAATTTTTGCATTCGCTCTATTAAAGTCCTTGTTAGGTTTTGCTCAATAGTTTGGACAATTATTTTTAATATTCAACTTTAACGAATTGTTCCTATTTGATCTTCTTTTTAAATTTTTAGACGTTCTGGAAAATTCTCTACCCTTTGGATTGAAATTGTATGCATTTATTGTTGCTCAAGGCGCCAAGTGGTGTTCACCAATTTTCATGATAAACCATTCAGGTTTAACCAATTAAGACCAAAATTTAACAGAAAACTGATATGGTTAACTGATTACTAATTCCGATCAATAGTCAGTGTTTCATTAATTCATTTATATGCATTTGCCTGTTCGAATCACATTGTCGCACATGCAAATAAGTGATTGAAACATCCCAGGTAGAAAAATACAATCTTTAAAACGTTTTAAAAGCATTTTTCATGATGGTACAAACGTTTTCAGAACATACCAAATTACAAATTTAAAGCGTTTTGAGAATGTGCAAAATGATAACCCAAATTTACGGTCTGAGGATGGTATTTTATAACGTTCTCAAAACATTGCAAAACAAAATTTTTGAAATGCTTTTTCAATCGTTAAATAAGTATTTGCAGAACATTTTGGCTTACAGTTATTAAGCGTTATGAAAACGACCCAAATGATAACCGCTTTGAGGGTTGTAATTTTGAACATTGTCAAAACGCTCGAAAGACAAATTATAAAGATCTTTATGAATTGTTCATAAATACCACAAATAATGAAACATGTGAAATATGATTAAAATAATATAAATAAAGTAACAAAACATTGTAATTTTAAATAGTTTAACTAGCGTTTTATTAAGTTTTGAAAAAGTCCTCTAAAATATTGCTTTATCTGTCCTCAAAATATAGTGCTTTATAAAAGATATACAAGGACTATACACTTTATAGAGTCGCTACATTATGGGCTGGCCATATTGAGTGATTTATTGAACTCGGTTCATGAAGAGAAAAGCATATAAAAAAATTGCATAAGAAACCGAGTTCGCATATAGATAGACACCTTATGACAGTGTTGTTTTTTAATCAGTAAAATATTTTGTAAAAAAAAAGTATTTCTAAAGTACTATTGGCAAATGTTAGAAAAACGCTTTAACGCAATGGTTTTACATTGGTTTTATTTTATAAACCGTTGTAAATTTTGTACGATAAGAACTTCTAAAGTACTTTTTACAAACGTTGGAAAAACGCTTTGAACCAATGTTTTTACAGTGTTTTTATTTCACAAATATTTGTAAAAAGTATTCCTAAAATACTTTGTCCGAACGTTCAAATAGCAATCCAAAATAATGTTTTTTAAATGCTTTTTTTTCGTATTATTTGCAATTATCGCTTTGGAAACGCTTTTATTTTAGTACCATCAAAAACAAACGTTTTGAAAACTCTTCGTTTTTTGTACCATCCCAAATTTCTACCTGGGATGTGTTCAAACTTCGTAATATATAAATTCGTAATTCCTGTAACACTAGAAAGAAAGAAAAAGCTACTAAAAATAAGTTAAAAATGACCTTGCAGAAAAAACTGCTAAAATTAGCAGAATTGTTTACTAATACCAAAAATATATCAGTTGATTTTATAAATATTTAGTTATATTTGAGCTAAATTTACGTTAATTGAAAGTAACAAAATAATCTAAAGAGTAAAATGATATTTTAAATTACATTGAATATTACTAAAATTTTGTAAAGTTAACTTTAAATTTTAGTTGTTCTTATTTTGTTATTATATAGCAAACAAATCTGCTAAATTTGGCAGTTTTTTAAGGTCTTTTTATGAGTGTATTTAAAAACATTTAACCCTATAACGGGTAAGGCTGCCTCAGGGCAGTCTTCATAAAATTTACCACAAATCCGTTAAATGAGCGCTTTATACTTAGAAATTAATATATTCCAATAGAAAACTAAATTTTCTAAATATTTTCCAAAGAAATTTTTCGTGTGCCGTCCACGGTTTGGAAGCGAGAAAGCTTCAAAATCAAAATTTCGTAAAATTTCAAAAAATAATTATTTTTGAATAAACATAGTTTTCAAAAATCTAAAAAACCAATTTAAGTTGACTGAAAACTGTTTATAATAAAATACAAGTGTACTTATTATTCCTTATAAGTATACTTATTATTCCTTAATTTGGTCCAAGGACTCGCAGAATTTTATCAGGATTCCTCTAAAGGATATCGTCTTAACTTATAAATTAATAGACGGATTTTTATGAATTTTCGCAGAGAAGACATTAAGTATTAATAGCAAAGTGTTGAAGTTTGAACAATATAAATTGAAGTTTAGATACTTTTTCGCCTAATTTCGCTTTTTCCAAAAACCGAAAATTGCGATATCTTCTTAATAGGAGCAGAAAAAAAATTGTTTTCGAATGTGGTTATATCTTGGTAAGAGAAATAATTTTTGTCCAAATATATCATATCGCCTAAATTAGTCAACGATAAACAATTTTTTTTTTTTTTTTTTCAATTTATAACGAGCTTTCAACCTCCGTATATTTACAAAAATAAAGCAAATCAAACATATTAGCTAGGTTGATACTAGTATTTCGATCTGCCTAAAGATCTCATCAGAACCCGAAGTTTTAGAAAAGCTAGAGCCTATATAATAGGCAGAACTTTAACAAAAAACCTATTAATAATCAATTTTGCTCCATTCTTGTCTTCTTAGTAATCAACCACGTGGTTAGGTCGTTTCCTAACAAGCATCATGACGTTACTAATCTTTGAAGACCAAAAATGTTCTATTTATATAAAAAAATTTTAGTGTGTACTCTGGCTCAAGTAATATTTTTTACAGTTATATTAGTTTTTTGTTTTTATATACATCGAATTTTGTTGAAGAACTTATTATTTGTTTTGTCGAGTGGCGCACATGTTATGAATTTCGTTGCAAAACATCATTTGCCAATTAGAGGGTTAATTCTTTTAAAAGGTCACTCCCATTAAGTTTATTACCAGAAAAAGATATCTAATCTTCAGACTTCGATAAAAAAAAAACGATTTTTGAGTAGAATGTGTAGCCGCTCAATTTGCTTAAATAGAGTAGCAATAAATTAACTTGGTTTGTGTTTGTTGAAAAATATTTTTTATGTATTTCTTGGTGGAAATTTATCACTTTTATGTTTGAAGAGATTTGAGTTTTTAGGAACACTTCCCTTTTAGCATTTCCAAAAGCCGACATTTTTCGTTTTTCTCAGAAACACTAACGACGGTCACACACTTCGATATGATAAATAACGCTAATGAAATGTCAAATACGATAATTATGAAAACAAATTTCTAGATGGTATTAAGAAGATATTGGTCTCGCAAAACCGATTTATGGAATTAATTTTTATTTCTAGTGGTAGAAATGTGTCCATATTTATTATATTATTCTTTTGACAGGATTGATATGAAAAAGGCTTTAGAAAAAAAAAACATATACAGTTTTAAAGTCTAAAGTGGAAGGAGTACTCCATGTTTCTTTTTAGCTCTTATAGAACTTTCACAATTTGGGCTTAAGTTTGTAAAAAAAGTTCGTTTACACCCTTTATTGCATACAAACAGAAAATATTGAAATTTTTGTAACAGTTTTTATTGTATTATTTTTTTTTTTTACCAAATTGTTAGTTTGCACCTTGGCAACAGGAAATTCTATTTTAATTTGTAAATGGACCAAAAAAATTCTCACTCACACACAACATCAGCTTTGTAAAGAATTGCCCAAATGAAAAAAAAGGATTCACTCACAGAATATTTAACATTGCTTGGGGTTAAAAAATAAACAATTTTATATGTGAAAAATTACAGAAAACTGTTACAACAAATTCATCCAAGAATACATGTTGACTATTACAAGGAACAAAAAAAAAAAATGTTAACAATTTTTTTCGCACCTAGCACCTTCTTTTTTTTTGGTGATTTAATGATCATTTAACCATGCAAACAAATGTAGGTAACATACAATCCCAATATTTACTATTACATTTTATCCAACTGTTTGGAGTTAACACTTAAACATAATTTTGTGTAAATTTGCATATTTTTTTTGTAAAATTTTAGCTAAAGTTTTTGCAGTCCCAATAAAACGTTTTATTGAATTTTAAGTAAAATAACACTGCATACAATCACAAAAATTAATGAGATTCTGACTATCAATTCTTTATATTTCGGACACGATGATATCAATTACGTACTTTATTTTTCGATGTATGGTGCAGTTTTTCCGCAATATGAATTTAAAATTTGCTGCATCTTCATGCAGTTTTTTATATGCAATAATTTTCTAATGCGATTAACCCGATTTCATTCTGTTGAAATCTAAGGACAAGACCATAAGTAATTAGTAATTAAATTAAATGCGCTCTTAATTGTTTTCTTCTAATTTTTCAGTTTTGTCAAATTCGCGATTTCTGATTTCTTCAATATTTTACGTGACAGCTTAACTTTCCAGGATGGCACAAGGTTCAACACTTAGTAGAAAGCTATGCTGGCATATACATTTGTTGACAAATCGCCCATTTTGTATTTGCGGCAACATATTACATTAATTATATTCTTGTTGAGACATATATGCATAGTATGAGCACGAGCATTTAGAAAGCTTAAGAAACCGCTAACCAACAGATTCAATTTTAAAATATTGTAAAAGAAATGTGTACATTAAATAGGAATATTTTGTAGGTAAAAAATTGCATCTAAAAACGCCAAACTTTGAAGTTATTTCGTGGGAAAACCATAGATCGAAAAATAACTGAATTTGCGTGCCTAAATTGGTGGTCATTACTTTATTAATTTTAAAAGTTAAGATTGTTTCCTGCTGTGTAATAATTTTGCAAAATTTGTACCCCATTGGTGCATAAAACTATTCACATTTACAATAAAAACATCGAAAAGGACTTTAGATAAAAAGTTAAAATATTTAATCGTCAGCCAGAAAAAGTTTTAAAACTGTTATTTTTGAGATTTGATCAGAGACTATCATAAATCTTTTCAAATAAAGTGAAAAAATCCCGACCCGAAATCGCAGATTTTAATGAACTTTAGATATGTTGTAAAGGAGCAAAAAAAGATACACGTATTATTTTTATTACTGCCCAGCCAGAAATTGCCAATGGTCAGAAAAATCAAGCACTGGTAAAGCACTTTATTTTTAGTACCATTGGCAGAAATTCAAATTAAAGCACAGGCAAAGCGCTTGTTTACAAGGCTTTTCCAACTTTGGCAAAATGTGCTTTTTCAGTACTTGATTTATAAAATTTGCAACAGTCAAAAAATTAAAGCACTGTCAAAGTCGATATTTAGAACGTTTTGCAAACGTCAGTAAAACGGACTTTTAAAGCATTGATTTTCAAAAATTTACTACACTTTGTTAAAAAATACTAGCACAACCAACAGTTATGCACGTGTTATCACTTGTTTTCATTTAAAGCTATCAAGTATTATGTGTCTCGTTTGTTCAGTGGGTAGAGCTCACGGCTGGCAACCTGGCCGCCAGGGTTCGAGTCCCGGCAGGACAAAAACCTTTTTAAATTAACTTTTTTTTAATTTTATTTTAGAAAATCTATTTTTAGATCACATATAATTAGGTTTTGTTAGTGTTTCGCCAACGTTAGCAATTTCGTTTGCTTTGCCAACGCTGTAAAAAAGGAACGGTCATGTCCTGACGTATGTTATCATTTTGGGTTTGGCAAAGCAATTTAATCTTCAGAAATACAACGCTCTGCCAACGCTAGTACCACCGGTAAAAGCACTGGACCAACGCTTTACAGTTCGTACTTTATAATTTTATTTTATAGTAAAAATTTACATTTTACCAAAATTGCTAAATTTGATTATTTTGAAAAATGTCGTAATCTACAGTTAATTTCGCTTTCACCTATAAAAAACACGTATATGATATGTTTATAACGCCGAAACAGAAAATCTTCAAAGGTTAGACCTTATGCAAATATTTCTTATTATGAGTCTTTGTTTTCCTTCAGTTTTTCAAACGGCATCTGAAAATTGCATTTGCATAAAAAATTCATTTTTGGAAAATATCATATATTATGAGTGACTCAGGATTATGTTTGAGTAGCTCAGTCAGTGATGTAGCTTGAATTCTTACTTAATATCGGAACTAAAGAACGTTGCACTCACAAAAAATAAAAACATAATCCAATTATAAAATTTGTTTGAATCAATATGAATTAGTTTTGCACCTATAATGAAAATTATTGTATCAATTAAATAACATTCCACTGAAGACCAACCAAAAGCGGGCATTTTTTGACCCTGACACAGTCGGGAAACTGGACTTTTGTAGAGCAAATTTTCCTACAGCCCACAGTTTTAAAACTGATTTAAAAAAGTAAAATTTTAAAAATAATTGAATAAATTTCACATCGATTACTCATAGCCGATTTTAAAAACTTATTTCTTTTAGATCCTTGATAAATCGTCAAAATCAGCGAAAGTAGCTTTTTTAATACTTCTGCTTTAAAAAATTTTAAAATCGTGGAAAACAAATAAAATATTTCATCTTTCAGGTAATTTTATTCTCTATTGATCAAAGTTATCAAATCCGCGGTCACTTCAATATTTTGCTTCGTATGAACAAATTTATTTGGAAATAGAGCCTTTTTATTTTTAATACTACATCTTTAAGAATTTACCAATCGTATTGGTCTTTTATGAAGATGAATGTGGACAGTCTGCTTCATCGGCGAGCATATATACAATATTTAAGAAATAAAATTAAGCTGCTGTTAAAGAGCAGAGAAAATTACATAATTTTTTTTTAGCAAATTTGTTAACTTTTTAAACTAGAAAACATGAGTACACTTTGGATGTTATGAAGGTAAAGATGACAGCAATTGTAGTCAATAACAAATGCAATTTCACTTGAAGAAAGGACGGCTAACATTTCATTAAATTTAACTAACATTTGTCATTTGTTTTTACTTTTAAAAAAATAACTAACTATTGTTATAAAAATGAACAATATATGTTAGTAAAAATAAACACACATTTATTTCTTTTATATTTTTAAATAACAAAAAACAACTGCGAAAAATGAATGTGAAATCATAAAACAGTCATTTGATGTGGTTTGTTTTTTTAAATGAACTACAACTTTAGTAAAAAATTACATTTGTTATAGATTAAAAATAAATAAACTGTATTACAATTAAACCAACTACATATTTTTAAATCAGAAGTTCCTTGAGTTTAGCATGAAATTTTTTACAAATAGTATAATATCTATGGGTATTTTACAAAAAAAATTATTTATTATAATTATTTTTTTTTTAAATACAAGCATTTGTAAAGAAAAGTATTGGGTTTTAAATAAAATGAAGTTTAACGATTTTAGTATGATAGTAAAGATGTTGTAGTAAAAGCAAAAAGTAAATTTTTTGATTTGTATTTGATTTTTATCAAGAAAATTAAATTGTTACCCCGGACTATCAAAAAGTATCAGGAGAGAATATACACACAGAGAAAAATTTTGCTATTTGCCAACTGAAACTCGATAACTACGACTCAAATTCGGTTCTTATGATTTTCAGTCGGTTTGTACAACTGAACATTAGTTTTTCAGAAATCTAATGGTAATATCGTTGTACTAACTGAATTTATAAGTTGTTACCATTAAAATACAATTTTCAAATTCGGTTGGCACTTTATTTCTCTGTGTGTACGATTAATTTCATTTAATTTAATATTTAGTTCAGTTATATCTTACAACTTTTAAATTTTTTATAGCACAAATCTCAAAAAAATTTAAATTTCGAGTATTTTGACAATTTATTACGGATGTAAAACAAATGACTTTTAAAAATTGGCGATAACGATTAGATCTAGAACTTATTCAATTATTATTAAAAATAATTCGTCCTACTGTGCCTGTGTCTTCTGATTGCAATTAAATTTTGCAATCTGAAACTTTATGGAGCCACTTAAAGGTTGCCGTTTTAAGTTTTTCAAATTTTCAAATATCGACGGTTTTATGCGCGATTTAGTGTTATTGAAAAATGTTTAATATTCAAAAGTTTGTAAATTTGAGTATTCAAACTTTCTTTAATATTTTTCGGATCATCACCATTAAATTACCTTGGAATGGTGCACTCGAATACTTTTTTTGCGAAATGATTTTTTTAGTATCAAACAGAAATGCATCTTTGATGGAATTTGTTATTTAAATGCAGTTTCCACAGTTTTACCTACTCTCGATTTGAAAAAAAGATGGAATTTTTGCTATAAAACAACAATTTCGTTTTTTGGGTCCCTTGGTTTATTTATTAATGAATTATTGAAAAAAGCTTGCATCATGTTTCCATAGAAAATACAACAATTAGTTTTTTTTTTTATTTTTCATAAATACATTTTCTTTTAAAGACTATACATTCAATTTTTAAGATTTCTTCTGTTGATGAAATATAAACGAATCTAATAAAATATTATGTTTTCAAGATTAAATTTTTAAGCCTTCCAACCCCATGTTTTTTTCTATACAATTATGATACTCGATAGCAACTCGGTTAAAAATTAAATTTTTTTAAAACATTTTTTTTATCTTTCACTTCCAGAAAAAATCTTAAAAATTAAATGCATTATTTTTAAAGCAAAGACGTTTATATGAGCGCCTTTGCACTACATTTTCAAATTTAGTTCTAATAAATTTAAAAAATAAAAAAAGCTAACAAATTATCTTTTTGTCTATGAAAAAATTCTATAAAGTTTGTTAAAAAGAAGTGAAAGTGTAGCTTTTTGGAAAAAAAATATATATATATATTTAGCATTGTTTTTTAAATCGATTGTGTCCAAATTTAAAAAAAAAAAAAATTATATCTTTTTGACGTTCCAAAAACATTTTAATCCGCAGTAAAAAAGTCGGCTAGCATACTTTGCCAATGCATTTCAAATGATCGTGGTCCGATATACAGTGTCGGCAAAACTAAGTGTTTAAAACCCCCGCGATTTTTCTTTCGAGTGTATTTTAAAAATTTAGGCTCGTATTCATGTTCTTTAAACGCCAGTCGATAAAATAATAACTATTTTAAATAACATGATTTGATTTACTTAAATGCCGTTTGTTTTAAATATTTGAGATAATAAGAAAATCGCTATCTCAGAAACTGACGCGACAAACGATACTGAACTAATATAACAAATATTCTATTTTTCGGAAAAATTAATTTTTATACAGAAATTATTTGTTGAATCGGTAAACCTTCAAAAATTTTAATTCTGTGAAAAAAAATACAAGAGACAATACAAACTGCAATCAGGTCCTTAAATATAAGAACTTTTATAATTTTTTAAATTATGCCTTAAAATAAAGTATAATTAAGGACAACCAAATTTTTTATGGCAAAAAAAACATTTTTATGAGAAATATCAAAGTCCTGTGATGATGTATATGTCCATTTTATTGGAATTTGTTGCACTTTTTTAAGTTAAGTTAATACTGCTGAATATTGGTCATAATTATAATTTTCCTAGAAACAGGGCATTTAAATGGACATTTGAAAGGACATTTGTCGAAGGCTTTTATACAAATATTTATATAAAAGATTAAAATATTTATATTTTAGTTTTGGCCGACACTGTATATTAAAGAAACTACGAATTTTACAACTTACACACTTTTTGCATATTTTTCATATTTCAAAAAAAAAAATCGCAAATAAAACCACGTCTTTTTCGAATTTAAAGAAAATAAACACGGTAATCTTTAAGCGACTCCATGGAGTTTGTGCGTGAAAAATATTATTTAAATCGGAAGATCCAAGGTCAGATTTTCCGATCTATTGTGGAATGGCAGATGTATTTTTTTATTATTTGTTTTTTGTGTTTTAATTTTATTATTTTCGAAATGAAATTTAGGAAAAGGTGGATAAAAAAAGTAATATGTAATTGATTCAATAAAATATTTACTCAAACAAAAATTTTATTTTTCACAAACTTATGTGTAGTAGGGTAATAACTTTTTGCATTTTTTGCAAATATCAAATCTCCCCAGACAAAATCGTGTAGGGCATGGACAAATATTAAGAACTGCGTTTTTAGTTTGTCGCTATCGTTAAAAAAGGTTACGCACCAACGCGTTAAAGTTTTGAATCATCTATAATTACATCACATCTATATAATTAAGGCATGCTGATTTCAATAGTAAAGTCCGTTTTCGAGTCAATGGAATAGTTTTCTTCCGAGTCAATGGAATAGATTTCTTCCAAATATTAATATATTAAATGCATTTTAGAAATCGCTGTCAGTGCGTAAGGTTTTTTTTGCCAAATTGAACTGAAATAGTTTTTTTTATCATTAATACAATATTTGCCATTAGAAAACCCCTGGGGAGAATGTTGTCCAAAAAAAGTTATCACCCTAATGTGAAGAGTTTAAGTGCATACATTTTCTAACGTGTATTGCTACACATACACTAATAATAATTTATGCATTAAAGTATTAAATTATTGTCCAAAAAAAAAAATTATTTAATGTACAAATTTGTCATTTATATTGCGAAAATTTTGATAATTTTTTTTATTTTTATGCAGGGATTATTATCAGTGTATAGAAAATCCTGTAGAATCTTATACAATTTATGCTCAAGTAAATGTAATTTATAGTGTAAACTATAACAGTAAATTGTGTATGGTGTTGTTGTAGTTGTTAAACATTCAACAATAACAACGTTTTGAAAAATAAAACAGGAAACGAAAAAAATATTAAACTAACATGGTAGAAATTCATCACCATTTTTTATTTCTTGCTGCAGGACTTGTTACATGGACATTAGAGGTATTCAACGTTGTATTGCCATTTTTCAAAATGAGTTATAAAATCAACGAATATGCAAGTTTGGTTCATTTGCATATAAAAACATTTAATATGAAGTTTTGTGCCGATCGGATAAAGAAAAATCGATATCGATTTGCAAATTGAAAGTGTATTTTCTACGGGGAAAATATTACTTTTCTTCAGTTTTTGCAAAAAAAAATAATAATATCGTTTTAGTTTTTATTTCATATGGTAAATTAATCTATATAAAGACAAAATATTGTTTATAATACGGTATAAAAATCCAAAATCGGTTAAAAACTAGCCCAGTAATAAAAAGTGCCCCAGACCACTAATATGCCAAATACCACTTGACCATGTACTTTAAGCACACAACTTAAATATTTTTGAAATTGATTACTGCAACATAATTTTTTTATTTGATAGACTCATTAGCAGTAAGATATGATTTTTAGGACGTCATTAACGTGTCCTAAGGTGGCGTCAAAAACAAACAATATTATTTTGATATATTTCAAATCTCATATTTCAAACTTTAAAAAAATTTCTTCAACAAAATCGAAAATATTCTGATTTGAACTTCGTTGAATTGTTAAATACGAAAATAAAAAAAAAAAAATAAATATCCACCGATACACGTGGGTAGTACAGAGATGTTAGTTTTGCGAATTTCGTTGACATAAAATCGGAAACTAGCTTTCTTTGTACAGTTTGTTGATTAATGTTATAATCATTATTCAAGAATAAAAAAATATTTGGAAATCATTAACTCATATATGAACCTATGACCTCTGAATTATTTGTTTTAATTTAAAAAAACGTCAGAGCATTGCTTACTACTATTTAATTTTAAGAAGCGTGATTTGAAATACTGTGACACAATGTGTGAAGCTTCTGTGCTAATAATGTTGGCCAAATTAAACAACATAAACCCGTGCCGTATCATATTGAGGTTAAAGGAGATACTGCGGGATTTTATGTATATGTAATAGGGCGATCGAGTCGGAATCCGGTATCTACCTTGTTTTGTGAATTGTCGGTTTAGGTTTTTTAAATGTTTAATTTTCGAACCGGTTTTTTGTTGTCAAATACCCGATTTTTTTGTTAACTATTCATGTTTAGCTTCAATATATTAAAGGGTGGTTAAATTTCAAGGGCCGATGTTGATTTTGAATAAAACACAAACTATTTAGGAAATTATTGTAATTTTATTTTATTATGATATATTGGTATTACTCAATTACGTATGGAACAAAATATCGGCCAAATGGGCGCCGCGACCACGGCGGCACACCTCCATCCGATGGTAAAATTTTCGATGACGCTGAGGCATAATGGAGGTTCTATGCCGTTAATGTGCCGAATTATCTCATCCTTTAGCTCTTGAATTGTTGCTGGCTTATCGACGTACACCTTTTCTTTCAAATAACCCCAAAGAAAAAAGTCCAACGGTGTCAAATCACATGATCTTGGCGGCCAATTGACATCGCCATTACGTGAGATAACACGGCCATTGAATTTGTTGCGCAAAAGAGCCATTGTTTCGTTAGCTGTGTGGCAAGTGGCACCGTCCTGCTGAAACCACATATCGTCCACATCCATATCTTCCAATTCGGGCCATAAAAAGTTCGTTATCATCTCACGATAGCGAACACCATTCACAGTAACTGCCTGACCGGCCTCATTTTGGAAAAAATACGGCCCGATGATGCCGCCAGCCCATAAACCGCACCAAACAGTCACTCTTTGTGGGTGCATTGGTTTTTCGACAATCACTCTTGGATTCTCATTCGCCCAAATGCGGCAATTCTGTTTATTGACGAATCCACTGAGGTGAAAATGTGCCTCATCACTGAAGATGATTTTCTTCGAAAATTGATCATCCACTGTTGCCATTTCTTGCCACCATTCTGTCCATTCACGACGTTTGGAATGGTCAAGAGGCTTTAGTTCTTGAGCCAATTGCACCTTGTAAGCGTGTAAATGCAAGTCTTTATGCATAATGTTCATCAAAGACGAGCGTGAGAGGTGCAATTGTTGGGCACGACGACGAGTTGAGGTGGACGGCTCTTCAGCCACACTATCGCGAACAGCAGCAATATTTTCTGCAGTACGAGCTGTACGAGCATGCACTGGTGTTCTCACATCTTCTACAGACCCGGTTTGCTCGAATTTTTCCACGATTTTTGCGATTGTACGCACATTTGGACGATCAAATTGACCAAAAAAATCACGAAGTGCACGATATGCATTTTGATTTGAACGCCTATTTTCATAATAAGTCTGGATAACTCTAACACGTTGTTGGATTGTGTATCTCTCCATGGTTCAAATTGAGTAAATCTGAAATAGAGAAATGTCAAATAAAATTCGGCAAAAAACTTGGCGTTTAGGTGTGGTTCACATTCAACATCGGCCCTTACAATTTAACCACCCTTTATAATAAATTAACTAAAACGAAATGTTATGTTGATTTATAAAAGTTTTTTATGCAAGAGAGCACTTCTTAGACCAATGATTTGTTTTGTGATTTGACTTGTTCTGGTCATTAGATTAAGCTACCAAGCTTCATATTAAATATTTTTATATACAAAGCAATCAAATTAGTCCATTCGTTGACTTTAGAATTAATTTTCATTTTTTTGAACGCCTCTAAAGGACATACGTATATATGTAGCCATATTCGTCTATTTTTAAAAGATTTTTTTTTCATTATTGTTGCTGGTGTTGTTAGCCTTTGAATTCACGTGCTAAAGACCTCGAAATTTTGCCACAAAATTTGCCACCATGTCCAACGATAAATGTTGATGTTGTTTGTTATCGAAAACGCAACCAACATATTTTTCAGTGTAACATACACATATGCCTGCATATTCTTCATTATGCAATATCAGGATTTTTCCGCCAAGCATATTTTCAACGTCAGCAACAGGATATATTTTGTTTTTATTATAGACATACTTTTTTTTATGTGGCAACAAAATAGTGAAATGTTTGTTTGGGTGTATACTTTACGGCAATATAAAAGTAGTAGATTTATACATTTTGTAAGAGTTTACAAAAAAAAAAAATAACTATTGATACTTCTTTTAATTGTGTATCTTGAAGTTAACTATTAATCCTATAAATCCAATTCCATACATACATCTTATTTTTTGCCTACTACTTATTTTCTCTTATGAAAAATAAATTTGAGTTAGGATAACTAAATTGGAAATTGGTGTTACTCTATATTTGACTGCTGTTTTGATAGACAACTAAAAATAAGGGAATTTTCACTAATGTGGCCTATTCGGTAAAGTAAACCTTTCGTTTTATTTCGTATTGTTGCATATATGTATATGCACAATACGACGTGAATGCACACTAGGGTTATAACTCTTATTTTTTTTTGTTTGCAATTGTCAAATTTTACATATCATTAGCAAGTCGTATTTTTGCAAGCGGTAAGAATTTTATTCACAATTTTAATAAAATTTATTAATTTCACAAAAAAAAAAATAATAAAAGCTAAAAAGTTTAATATGTATTTATAATGTTGTTCGTTGTTTGTTCTCTAAGGTTGATCGTTCATATATTTTTGTTATGAGTTTCAAAATTTTAGTCTTTTTTTTAACGTTTTACATACTTCTTTGTATTGTTTTTATTTTGCAAAAATATTTAACATGTTTCACAACATAAAAATGATGTTGCAGAAAAAACTGCTAAAGTAGTAGATTGTTTATTGCTTAATATTAATTAAATAAGAACAGTAGAAATTAAACTGCTAAAATTAGCAAAAACTTTTCCTAAATATTTGTAGACTGAAAACAGCAAACAAAAATTGTAATATGAACAAAATTTTTGCTTTATTTACCTTAAATTTATTAGTATGCAACATGTTCGCTAATATGAATCTTCTGAGTTTTTTTTAACAAATTCCAGCAAATAAATTATCTATAGCCAAGAAATACACAAATAGTTGGCTTGTAATCTGATGTATTTGGATTTGTAATATTCTAATTCACAAGCCTAAATGTAAGACCCACATTTGCAACTATGCCCTTATAAATTTCTAGACAACATTTAATCTTATAATATCTAATCTAATGGATCAAAAAATCCCTTTTTTGGATCTAATGAAATTGTGATATTTTGAAATATATCAGGATCTCAATTAGATATTATTGTATGACCTACTTTTAAAATAGTCAAAGTAAATTATCATATAAAAATTATAATTTTTCTGTTAATTTAGAGAAAAATTTGTCATGATCTAAAACCGAACAAATAAAATCTCACACATAAATTTATAGATCAACGATAAAAATTCACTATTAAACCACTCACCAGGTACAGTGTAAAAATCGTTTAATGTATATGCTCGACATATGTGTTAATGAAAAATCTTTAATGTTTGTTGATATGCTTTGCTAATGTAGAAGGATAGTATATGATGACATTAGAGAAAAGAACTGCCATTTAAAGTTTTAACTGAAAGTTAAACTGGCAACTATGATAATGACTAGAGAAAAAACAAACACACTATAAATAGAAATCGTTCGTGGTAAATTTCATTCTAACTCAACACACAGAGTAATGTGGGATTTAAAGTTACCCAATTTCTTTAACATGTGAGTTAAATAGATGATATTTACGATTAACACTAAATGGCACGAAGAATGTTGATGAAGACCGTAGTGGGTCAGAAAATGCATTCCATTCATGCTAGTGTCTAATAACTTTTTCTGTGTTTTTTTCTAATAGTCAAAGTAAATTATCATATAAAAATTATAATTTTTCTGTTAATTTAGAGAAAAATTTGTCATGATCTAAAACCGAACAAATAAAATCTCACACATAAATTTATAGATCAACGATAAAAATTCACTATCAATTTTAATCTAATTTAATCCGGTATTATATTTATACGATGTACTTGAATATTACTGGACAGCCCGATTTTAGTATGCACTTGGATACACGGGGTAACAAACTATTGTGAAGCCTTATATAGTTTTATCTAACTTAATATGGCCACACACTTAGTTATATAAAATTTCATCCAAAAAATGGCATGATTAAATTGTATCACATTAGATCTAATTGTATCCAATTCGCTTTATTTAGATACAATTAGAAGCGATTTGATGTAGTTTTGTCCGAATTTGGTCATCATCCAATTTAATCAAATTTATAGAGGTTTTTTAAATTGACATGAAAAACAACATTTGTGTCCGTATATTGGTAATAACGCGGGAAATATTGTCTTCCGAGTGGTCAATCATTTCGGGCTTATCGGCGTAGTCTAGCGACTTCACATATCCCCGCAGAAAATAGTCTAGTGGCGTTAAATCGCACGATATTGGAGGCCAATTCACGTGTCCGAAACGTGAAACTATGCGGTTACAAAATTTTTCCTTCAATAAATCAATTACGGCACGAGCTGTGTGACATGCTGCGCCCTTTTGTTGAAACCACAGCTACTGCACATCATGGTTGTGCAATTGATGAACGGAAAAGTCAGAAAAGTTCTGACCAGCATCATTTTTACAGAAGTATGGACCAATGATTCCATCAGCCCATAAAGTTGGTTTTTCTGGATGTAACGGTGTCTCAACATACACCTGAGTATTATCGTCACTCCAAATAAGGTAGTTTTGTTTATTGACGTATCCAGTTAACCAAAAGTGAGCTTCATCGATAAATAAAATTCGCTTCTGACAATCGGGATCAATCGCAATCTTGTTTTGGGTCCATTCACCGCATCTATGTTAACCGTAAAATGGACGCGCGATACGTATTTCGAACAGAACCATAATTTCCAAATTAATTTTCCCAATTTGGAAGCGTGGTTCAGGCGTCAGTCTATTCATGTTGAAATGACAAACCAAACTAAACATAAATCACTTAACAGCTGACAAAATGGCCGCCAGTTAAAAAGTTGTTGCCAACTTAAAGTTCTATACCTGTATAAAAAACACCGCTTATAAGATTATATCTTATTTAATATAATTGGATATAATATGTTCTATACATTACTTTAAATATACTCGTAAATATCATATGGTTGCTTTCAATTTTCAAAACATTTTCTCGATTTAAAATAATTAGTTACAAATTAATCATGTTCTAGTGCAAATTTCCAATTATGTTTGTAAGTTTATAAATGTCAGATTAAAATGTCAACGAACAATTTAATTTGTAATGTTCATCATGTCCAACGACAAATTAAATTTTCTATTTAAAATTTCTCATTCATTTCACTTCAAATTCGATATAAAACTAAATTTTAATATGATGGCACTATATAGTATGATATGTAACATTGTATGTATTAAGGCATATAGAATTATATCTAAAATCATGATAATTAACATCCCAGCAAAATTTTTTAGAACATATTACCTCAGAACCTGTTCTAGAACAACTTCTTTTTCCACCGGTTACATGGAACCGGTTCTAGAACAGGTTCCAAGAACCAGTTTTATAACTGGTTCTAGAACCGGTTCTAAAGCAACCTGTTCTTGTTTGGAGGTAAAGAACCTATTGCAAATGGGACAAACTCTATATAAAAGAACCAGTTGCAGAACAGAAATTAGTACCAGTTGTAATACAGTATAAGCTGTTCTGTAACCAGTTATTTGGATTTTACTATTTTACTGGGATATACCAAATGTAGTAATATATGCCACATATACGGTTAAATCAATCGATACATATTAAGATATTAATATGTACAAGACCATATCAAAAATTTTCGAAAAGCAAATCCAAGATAAAGTTAGATGTTATGTTTTTATTCAAAGTTATCTTTTTATAAAATGTTATATTAAATAATATATGATTGTATATGAACGTTTTTATTCGGGTAATATTTAAAATGTATCTATATCAGAAGGTGTATGATTTTATATTTAAGATATAACTTTTTTATCTGATATTTATTTCTTTGCGTATATGTTTATAATACAAATTAGGCATTGCATATTATTTAATTATCATTGAGTTTGTATCTTCAAATAAGCTAGACATATTACATATTAACAATTTTGTTGAATATATTATTGTGTTAATAATACCTGTTGTAAATTATATATGGTAAAAGCTTTTAACAAAAATATGTTAAAATAAAACTGTATACATTAATTTGTAGCACTAGATAATAACACTACCCTACCGCCAAAAAAAAAAACCTGGCTTTGAAGCAGATTATTTTTAATGAAACTATCTACCTATGCTAAATCTGAGTAAATTATTTTTTTTCGCATTTGCAGTTTTTGAAATATCTCGGTTTTTATATTTTATTTTCGTATAATTTTTCTAATTTTTCGAAATTTTATTGCAACATCATGAAATGTTATTAATAATATAAATCTATACAAACTTATCTTTAATATGTGGATATCAGGATATCACTTGCATTGCAATTAAGTTGAAACTTTTACTTTTTTGGTTTTATCATTTTAAATTTTATGCATATTAAATATTATCAATGTACATAAACTTGACATTCCAAGAAACAACATTTTGCATTAAACTTGCAAAGCCATTGAAAAAGTCCAGTAATATTTATAAAAGAACATTTTAAATTTATTTTACACATGCTTTAAATATCAAAGTACAAAAAAAAAATGTTCATATAAAGATATATTATTAATATTAATATTACTGAAGAATTTGTAACTTTGTGCAGAATCTGTCATTGAAATATGTACAATGGGTCTAAATCTGGGAACAATTTTTTTGTTTGCTCATTCGTAGTTTTAATTTTTATACACAAGTTTTCTTCTTTTCTAAATATTTATTGCAGTATATTTTCAATGGGCATTGTTGTGTAATGGTTAGCGCGTTAGAATGTTATACAGATGGTCCCGGGTTCGATTCCCGGTGACGACAACATCAATTTATAAAAATGCTATGTATGAGATTTCTATCCCTCATATGTGTTGCAGCGCCCTTCGGTGTTCCCATAGCACTTAACCCCACCGAAGTAAAATTATGAATCAGGGCTATGAACCCACAACATTCAATAAGTTCGCCAACTCTCCATCGGGTGGCGAGCAACAACTTGTGTTTTTTCTAGCTGTCCAATGTCGCGTTTAAGGGTTAGAGAATAGGGCTGAAAATTTATTTGTTTTTGTATGAAAACTTGTATTCAATTTTCGAAAACGAAATTTTATTTGCATTATTTTTAGCTTAATGCAACTAAAATTCTTTAATAAAACGATGGATTTAATGTTACTTAAAACACATTTTTTTGAATAACAGAAATACTTAGAAGTCTGTGGGTATAATTTGTACAGCAGTGAATGTGTCTTCAAAAAACCTTTAAAATGATATCAAATTTGTCTATAGTTACTTCTAATAAAACTAAATAAACCGAAAAAAAACATAAAAAAGAATAATTTTTGACCCCACTTAGTAACGCCTTACCATGAAATATGGCAGCTATAAAAAACGGGTCACTGAAATTTGTATTCTCTACACACAGAAAAAAATTTAACTATTTGCCAACTGAAATTCGGTTACTACTACTCAAATTCGGTTATTATGAATTTCAGACGCTAGCTACAACTAAACTTAAGTTTTCACAACAAAGTTCGCTTAATTCAACTGAATTTTAATTGCAACACTCAACATTTGCAGAAATCTAATCTATTTGTACTAACTGAATATCGTTGTACTAATTTACCATTAAAATACACTTTTCAGATCGGTTGGCACTTTATTTCTCTGTGCGTACAACCATTAAGATCTGCCGGTCCATACTTGTACCATACTTGTCAGCGCACTTAAGTCTATTAAAAATGTATTTCAAATAAAGGTTTTGAATAAAACTGAAATTTGTAGAGTAGTGTAATCCTTAAAGCACTTACATGCATACATACTTGAATGCTGGTAATATTAATAAAGTTTATGTGCTACACATTAGAAATATGAAGCATATACTCAATAAACCCCTTACAAATCACCGTAATGACTAGGGCAAGTTTTTTTTTAGCATTTGCCATAAACTGCAGCATTTGCCATTTTTTTAATTATTTTCCAAGAAAGAAATTTTTGCTCCTCATTGCCATAAAATGCCATTTTCTACTGTCTTGCAATATTTTATAGATTTTTTTCTATAAAAATTCACTTTTTACTTACTTTACCTTAAAATTGCCAGATTATAGAGTAGCAAACTTTATATGTTTAAATTTTGAAGATGTCAATTCACCTTTTACAAATTGTAAAGCAATATTTCCTTATTTAAGTTTGACATTTAATTGACGCGTTATCTAGTTCATAATTATGATACCTTTTTACGCTCCATATCGCCAAAATGTGTTACAATTATACGAATTTAAGTAAACCACCAACACAAGGCGTAACCAGATTAGAACTTGGATTATATTGTTGTGATAATTTCAATGAAATTTGTGACGTATTAAATATCCTAAGTGACGATGATGTCGAGTCTATACGCAATGCAAAATTGATATTTTAAAAGTTTGGAATATTATCTGATTTACCTTTTATAAAAAGTAATATCGAGGCATCCGCAAATTGGAAAAACAAGACTCTCTACAAAGGAAAGTTAAGATGTTTTAGATTGCGTTAAGGAAAATATTAAAGATGCCAACCACGAAGAAATTATTGAATAATTTAATAAAGTTTTCAATCGAAATAGTGGCCTAGAATCTTTGACTAAAAAACAAAAAATATATAGTTTGTAATAAGAATGAAAAGAATATATGTATTGAAAACTTATCCCCTTCAGAATTACATGCTTGCAAATATGCTCCAGTTACCTCTACAGATGTGGAAGGAGTATTTTCAATAAACTTAATTGTTTTATGTGACAATACCCAGCAAAAATTTTTAGAACAGATTACCTTGGAATCTGTTCTAGAACAGCTTCTTTTACCACCGGTTACATGGAACCGGTTCTAGAACAGGTTCCTGGGATTCAAAAGGTAAGGTTTCACTGTCCCAGAACCAGTTCTATAACTGGTTGTAGAACCGGTTCCAAAGCAACCAATTCTAGTTTGGAGGTAAAGAACCTGTTGCAAATAAAACAAACTCCATATAAAAAGAACCAGTTGCAGAACAGAAATTAGAACCTGTTACAATACAGTATAAGCTGTTCTGCAACCAGTTATTTGGATTTTACTATTTTACTGGGTAGTATATCGTTTCTTTTTGATAACTTGTAAAAGCACATTATTGTACTATGCAATCAAAGTTTTATAAAGGGAAGTTTAATAAAACTTTAATATTTATCTTGTTATTTTTTACACATTTTGCTTAGCTATTTGCCATTTCTTGTGCCATTTCTAATGGTTTTTCGTGCTATTTTGCCTGCCATTTTTAACTTTCTTCGTGCGAAAAAAACTTGCCCTGGTAATGACCATTAAAGTCTTGCATACAAAATTCATACATGATAATGAACCCAAAATACTTGTTATTAGTTATATTACAAATATTTAGCATGCCTTGTATTTTATAGAAATATTCCAACAACAAAATATACGTATCCTTAGAATAGCCTTTAATGAAATTGCTTAGTGGTCTGCTCTTCAAAGGTTACCAACAAATATTCTTATACCAATACTGTATTACCAAACAATGTCTAGCAGTACTTATCAGGTAAATAATTACTTTATTAATTTTCTTACATATTTCTTGCAATATTCCTAATATTAAATTGGGATAAGGTGTACCGTAAATTGTTAATGGCCGATTTTCTTTACACTAACTCCATATACTTAAATGTACGCATATGAATAATGTTTGTATTTTTTGTAAAACGTTAAGCCATGACATCAGAATTCTAAAATAAAAAAAAAAAACACATTTCAATGATCCTTAAACTTTTACACACATAATTATATTTAAATAAAATGTTGGTCAATTAATAATTTGAATTTTTCAATAAATTGCGATTCGGCATCATCAAAAGTAATTGTGTGTTCATACTAGTACATTTTATATCAAATGAACTAAAATTAGTTGGCGTTAACATTGAAAATCGACAGTTTGTAATTTAAGGGACACCTAAATGCACGTATATACGATAGCATGGATAGAATTCAACATTTAAACTTATTTCGCTTAGGGCAGGTATACACAAATTGTAGATATATGTAGTTAGAATCACACTGCGTATAATGAATTATAATTTATCTATTATAAGATTTATCATACGCTGTGTAGTTCTAACAATCAATTCTTAGTATATTTGAGATAGACAGTATTTAACGTATATTTGCTCTAAAACGCAACCGAGTTCCTCGATGAAACTTTCTGTATCGACAGAAAAGCATTTGAGCTTTATTTGGAAATAAAATAAAAAGTATTAGATAATTAAAAGGTTGTTCCCATATTCTTTTGCCTGTTATTGGAGAACAAATGCATTTAGTTTGGCATTGCTGTGGTATAATTTCCTTAATGAAGATTTTATAAAATTATTTTCAAAATTTAATTTCTTAAATTGAAAGTTTCATACACTCAATGCAGAAGTTGCATTAAAAAAACTGATTTCATAAAAACAAGAAAGTTTTCATTAATTTCTGGAAATTATTCGTTTATTTTTTGAAAGAAAGTTGTATTGATTAAACTAGGAATTGGTTACGAAAATTTAATGGGTTTGTGCAAATATTTTCTACAAATTGGAAGGAATTAAAATATCAATACCATATTTCTGTTTTGCCCGACTACTGTTGTCGGCCTTATATGGGTACTAAGTTTAAATAAAGGGTCCGCCATCTAACTTTTTTTTTCAACTAGTGCTTATTTCGTGAATGGTAACACTTACCTCATGTCTGATTTGACAGATAATTAGTTTTATCCTTCCGCTGAACGAATATGGTTCGTATGTTCGTTATCTTGTGAAAAAAGTGAAAGAAACGGGCATCCTCATCCATAAACCAAAGCGTGAAAAGCCAAAAACAGTGCGTACACCCGAGAATATTGCTGCTGTGGCAGAAAGTGTGCGTGAAGCGCCATCAACATCAATTCACCGTCGTTCTCAACAATTGAACATTTCGGAGACATCATTGAGACGAATTTTGCATAAAGCCCTTGGTATGACGCCATACAAAGTCCAATTGGTTCAGGAGTTCAAAAAAAAAAAGTTATTTGGCGGACCCTTTATAAACTGATTCTATCATAAACTATGGTATGAGTTAATGTTTCCCAGCAGAACCACACATTACATCATAATGGGTAAAGTAATGTATCGCCATAAAGCATCGCGCATTACAACTTAATTCTCTGATGAATTTTACAGGCGCTGGGCATAAAATTAATGGGTAGAATAATTCCTAGTAATAGTAAAATAACTGGTTACTTATTAGTTTGAGAACAGTAATGTATCTAAAAATTGATTTTCATAAAAAAAGAAATAACATTTATAAACTATTACAAATATATTTTTTTATTAAACATACAGTGTGGCCGTGCTAAGATTCGAACCTGGGGTTTCTGGCTGTTAAGCTAGATCTCTACTGAGGTATCGTTAGGTGTTTAGTAATGATATGTCATTATTTTGCGCGACATCGAAATATAAAAGTAATGAGATTTGTAAACACAATTGTAAATATATGATACTGCTTGTGTACACTGAGAATTTGTTTACTTTTTAAATTCGTTGAAGTTCGCGTTATATTTAAATTTGGTATCTTTTTTTTTAATTTCTAAAAATACCCTATGGGGAATGAGGAGTCAATTGACTGATTAAAGAAGGACTTATCACAGGACTTGTATAATTTAATACTGAAGTGGGTTAAGCAGTGTCAATTGTCCTAAAATTACCAATCCTGTGACTGACAAAGGAAGGACATACCACTTAACCAGAATGCTTATTAACAAGAAGAAGCCAGTTGGCCAGAATTTTACAATCTGGAAGCTGTTTAGTTTTCCTTTATTTTTTTAACTAAAAATTATTAATTTTGTTTTTTTTTTTTTGTCGATATTTATGTTTTTTTTTCGGGTTTATTAAAAAATTATCGGCATTCGAAAATTGACCTAAAAGAACCTGGACTGCTGGAAAAGGACTTATCACAGGACTAGTATTATTTACAATTGATGTAAATTATGTAGTGTAAATTGATCTAGAAAGACTAGTTCCGTGACTGGTAGAAGTAGGACATGTAAACTAACTGGTATACATATTGGCAAGAAAAAGCCAATGATTTAAAAATTATTAACTTGTACGACATGTCCCTTTCAGGATAGTCATATGGTTAGTCTGTTTTGGTTAGTCCTCCGACATGACCCTTTTGCGACAGTCTTGTGGTATGCCCATCTTTGGTTAGTCCTGTGTATTGCCAATATGTGGTTTAAAGCAGGAAAAATGACCCCCTCCTATGACAAGCCCATGTTAAAGTTGCCGGTTGTTTACATAGGGTAGGGTTTAGCAGAGGACCGGTCTCAGGCACGAAGGGAACGATCCTGGGTATGTACTGTTTAAATTGTCATAATTATTGAACGCGTAGTCCGATTTTAAAAATTAATATCTCAAGTAAAACTTTGTTTGTCTTCTCCGAGATATGAGAATCTTTGATATATACGCTTTTAACAAAGGATAAAAAAAACCTTAAAAATATACTTTATTCGCTAATATATCAAAATTCATCTCTGTTTTATAATTTTTGCTTCGGGATTGATCAATATGTCCTCTAAAACACACAGTGAACGAAATTCCTTTGGGCTCACCAACATTTTTAATTATAAAAACGAGAAAATAATCCTTATTCGAAAAATTATTAATAATATAATTTATTTTTTTAGTCAATTAATATTTTTGATATAAATATTATTAAACTTTAAAAAGTAAAGCGAAATATAATTGGGTGCACTTCAATATAATTTGAACAAATGTAAGAATTTGCATTAAGTTTCGGAATTTGTGTTGCTTAATGTAATGAAAATCCTTCTAAGGTCTTACTGGCATTATTAGTTTGTGTCTGTTTATAAATGGTAGTAGCCACTTTATGCTTAGCCATAATATATTTAGCATTGACAAGGAATAATTTTGAAATCCAGAAAATGTCCTGCCAAAACAACATATTTTGCTCACTACTAATTAGAAATAATAAACAAAGATATAATCTTGTACTTTCACACCGAGAAAAATGTAGCCACTTGCCAACTAAAATTCGATCACTACGACTGAAATCATTTGGTACAACTTAATATTGGTTTTCACAACAAAATACAGTTAATGAAACTGAATTGTAGTTGCAATACCAGAAATGTTCAGAAATCATATTTAAATATGATTGTACTAATCAAACTTATTGGTTGCAGCCACCCAAATACGCTTTTCAGTTCGGTTGGTACTTTATTTTTCTGTGTTTGCGTTGGAAAGAAATTCTGGAACTATTTTTGAGCTCCGAAATTTCTCTATATATTTATCAATAATGACATGATTTCACCATATCCTTAGGTAATTATTTTACATTTAAGATCATGAATTAGAACAACCATTTTAAACTAGATTTATTTAAAAAATACTATGGTGTGGATTATGGCTCACAAGAAACGATTTTAGGCAAATATAAAAATCTTAATTTCAATATGAGATTAAAACTTTATTATATTTTCTTATTTTTAATGCAATTCCCAAAAGAAATTTGTTGCGTTTACTGCATGCGGACTGACAAGCTTTGCGGCAAAATAATTTGTGCCATTAATGCCTTTTAGCTGCTAATTTTTAGTTCATTTTTAAACTTTTTGAAAAGTCAGACTGTAATATGAAGAAACGTTTGTCTAACAACAATTTTTGTACTTAATTTTTTAAGAAAAACAGTTAATATATTCTTATTATTTACAATGTGGCAATGCAACTAAATGCTGTAATACTTCAATAATTGGCAAAACCAACCAATACTGAATTATAAATTAATAATGGTAATGATTGGTAGACCCAACCGTCCCAAAAATTTAAAATTGGTACTTGAGACTACACAATCGTCGGCTGAGTATTGCTTTGCCGTATGTATTCGGCATATACGACAAAACAAAACTAAGACGACGCAATGTGTAGATTTTCATTATTCACCGATTAATAAAATACCAACAAAAAATTTATTTTAAACCCATGCGGAATTACTATCGTACTATAAGTTATTTAAATAAATCTATAAATATTTCATTAATGTGATCATGAAAAATCTACTTTGGATCTCAAAATTAAGTCTCTATCCAAAAGATTATATATAATAATCAAGGATTTTATTCATCAAAGATTTAGAAATCGGATGTTTTCGCTAAAAATTGTTAATATATGTTTTTGGTCTATTATTTGGTACATTTTAACATAAAAATTGTTGTTCTTTTTTTATCGTGTATTGTTATTTGTATATATAACTTTTAAAAACCATAAGAAATGGAAACAGTGTATTATTTAATGTGAAGGTAATCATATAAAAAATTCGGTCAAATGCACTGAATGTGTTGTTCTTATATGGTAGATGTAACCGTAAATGTCGGTAAATGTAACCAAATAATGTGATAGTAAATGTAACTACCCAGCCAGAAATCTACGAACGCCAAAGCGTTGTCCCAGTGCTTTCAACGGTGGTACTAGCGTTGGCAGAGCGTTATGTTTCCTAAAATGTAAGTGCTTTGCCAACCTCAAAATGATAACACTGGGCAGGGCTTGACCGTTTCTTTTTTACAGCGTTGGCAAAGCACTGGGTAAACGAAATCGTCAACATTGGTCGAAACATTGGCAAAACGAAATAATATGGGATTTTTCAAAATAAATTTTAAAAAAAGTTCATATAAAATTGTTTTGGTCCTGCCTCGAACAGAACCCTGGCCGCCAGATTGGCAGCCGGGAGCTCCATCCACTGAGCTAATGAGACACATAATATTTATAGCTTAAAACTTAAATAAGTGATAACAGTAGGCTAACCGTTGGTTGTGGTAGTTTGCCAGCACTGGCATAACCTTTATTGAAAGTAACTTGCCAACGCTGGAAAGTCGAGAAAAAGTCGGTCTAAGAAAGATTTTTCACATATTGCTTACATCATAATAAAAACACAATTTTACTATTTTTTTTTTACAAAGTGTCGTAAATTTTTTAAAATCAGTGCTTTATAATCACTTTTTACTTACGTTGACAAAGCATTCTAAATCATTACTTTGGCAGTGCTTTAATTTTCTTTATAAATCAAGTACTGGCAAAGCAGAATTCGCCAATGTTGGGAAAGCGTTGTAAATAAGGGCTTTGTCAGTGCTTTAATTTGAATTTCTCTCAATGGTACTAAAAAATAAGTGCTTCACCAGTGATTGATTTTTCTGTCCATAGTTAATTTCTGGATGGTTACCTTAATTCAGTTGGTGACAAATTAGGTTATCACAACGAATATGTTATCTGTGTGCAGTTTAAACGTCACAGATTCAAATCAGGACAAGAAACTAAAATTTGTTTAGTCAAATAGCATAAACAATGGAAACTATACAAGTGAGCCCAATTAAATTTCGCACTAACTTTTTGACTTTTTGTTTAATTTATATCAAACATATTAAGTGATTAAAACATAAAGTCTAATTATTAATAATAATAAAGCGAAGAATCATTATTTTCTCGTTTTTTTGATTTTTTCTAACTAATTGCTTTTTATTGTAAAATTCAAAAATATTGCTGATCCCAATGGAATTTCGTTCACTGTATAAAAAAAAATCAGATTGGAGAAACAATATGTTCTTTTAAAAAACTAATTTTTTCGATAATAATTTTCAATAATAACGACCATTTAAACAACATGTAAAGGGTGTTTTTAATAGAGGTATAGCACTGTTAAATGGAATAAAACAAAGATGAATTTTTTAAATTGACATGAAATTTACTTTATTCTGACTTCTGGCATATGACCGCCACGGCTGGCTCGGACATAGTCTTATCTGGATTTCCAATTTTTGATGACTTTTTCCAACATTTGTGGCCGTATATTGGCAATAATGTGGCGAATGTTGTCCTCCAAGTGGTCAATCATTTCGGGCTTATCAGCGTAGAATAGCGACTTCACATATCCCCACAGAAAATAGTTGAGCGGCGTTAAATAGCACGATCTTGGAGGCCAATTCACGGGTCCGAGACGTGAAACTATGCGGTTACCAAACGTTTCCTTCAATAACCCAATTGTGGGACTACACTCAACTAAAAAAGTTAGTAAAGTCAGCAAAAAATTTAGCTGAGTGAGCAAAATTTTATTCAGGAGGGTGCTTGCAGAAAAATTGCTATCGAGCTGATTTTTATCAACAAAATTTGTAAATTCAGCAAAAGTTTTGCTAAATCTTAGTGGATTATAAATTTAAAAACCCTTGCTAAACATTAATAAAATTTTTGCTGAATATTAGTAGACTGAAAAAAAAACTCTAAAAATTTGTAGAAAATTTTTACTTTAGTTAATTTATTTTGCTGAAAATCATAAAACATATTTTTTGATTCTTTTTAAATAATTTATCTTTCAACTACTTACATCATTGGTTGTCTAAATTATGCTTTATTTTAAAGGAACGCTAATGCAGCAGAGAATTATAGAAACGAAACGAAAAAATACCAAAACGTAACATATACAACCCTTTTTTGCAATACGAAAAAGGAAACATAAAAATTTACCTAAGTCTATGTCTTTCGCTTTAGTCTGTCTACCTGCTGGATATTTGTTATCAACCTGACCACTCAATTTGACTACAAATACACGTTTAATCTTTTTTAAATTTATATATTTTATTTTGTCTTTTATTTAAATAATAGACTATTACTTTCACAAGCCGGTGAAAACGCAAAATTTAAGTTGTTTCAATCCACAATTTTCTTTTATGTATGAAAAACAGATACAAAATCTTCGATGTTTGATTTTTTTTAGTGTCTTACTAGAGTTGTAGTTTTTAGTACAATTTTCCTCGTCACTACATCTTGGCATCTAATTCATTTTGTGTATAACTTTTAATCTGGTTGTCGTTAGCACTATTGATGTGCTAATCAGCATAATTTTTTTTAGCAAAATAAATTAGTAAAACATTAGTAAAATCTTAGTAAAACATTAGTTCAAAACAGTTAAGTGCTGACTAAGTATAACTAAAATTTAAGTCTAAAACATAATTTTAGCAAAAAATTTGCTGAATTGATGAACGAAAATGTCAGTAATCATGGCTCTATAGCGGTCAGCTCTACAGCAGCAATGACTTCTTCTGTACGCACTGCACGACGTCTCTGTAGATGCATGTTATCATTTAGAGTAAACGTGGTGCGAAAACGTTCCATAGTTAATCGAATTAATTGCTCTGATGGACGATTATGTTGACCGTAAAATGGACGTAGTGCGCGATACGTAGTTCAAACAGAACCATGATTTTAAAAATAAATTTGCACAATTTGGAAGCGTTGTTCAGGCGTCAGTCTATTCATGTTGAAATGCCAAAACAAACTAAATATAAATCACTTGACAGCTGACATAATGGCCGCCAGTTAAACAAGTGTTGCCAACTTAAAGTTATATGCCTGTATAAAAACATCCTTTATTTTTATAAATAACAAAAAAATAAAAAATACCAAATTTAGGTAGCGATGAAACGTGAACGACTATGAATTAAAAAAATACACAAATTGTTTTGTCATACTAATTAGGAGATTACAAGTTTCATGCAAATCAGAAGGGATCGAGCTGTTAACTATCAACGACCAAAAATCTATAAAAAATTTTTTAAAAGAATCCTATTTAAATATGTTTCTCATATTCAGATGTAGTTTACGAATAAAGTCCTTTATATAAAGTCCTTTATATTTTTGTTATTATTACCAGGTGTGTTGGTGCTTAATGTTCTATATACATATTTTATTATACAAAATGTAGTACATGTGTTTTATTGCTGGATAATTTACCAACAATATACAATTAAGCATGTACTTTATTATTCTATAAAATGTCTGGAAAATTATTTCTTATATTGTGTTAATTGCAGGTGAAATTTTATTAGAAATTCCGGTCATTAGAAATAACAACAAATATTAATTAGAAAGTATTTAAGGTTTATTTAGTTAAAATATAGATATTATTGAGGACAAGTTAATTAATAAAAATGTTTATTAGGTAAAAATATACTCAACTAAGCACTACTTACTATTTTAAGTCTTTGGAAATGAACCTAATAATCTTGAAAACTTTAAAATTTTTATTGCTTAACTTATTCGATAAAACATGAACACACACACAAGCACATTAACACTTCCGGGTTTTGTTAAAATACTTTAAATTTTCTATAATAAATGTATGCCACAACAAATTGCAGCATTTTGTAGTTTTGTTCTTAAGAATATGTTTTATAAAGTTTTCTCTACTTTCTACTCTTAACTAGCAAAAGTTTTTAAATAAATTGCATATTTTTTGTTACCGAAACGTAAACTTTGATGAATTTCTTAATGGAAGACTTGATTTAGTTTAAATTATTAATGCTTAAAAAGTTTATAACAACTTTAATTTTCTCTTTTTTTTAGCTAACCTAATTTTAATGCGCAAATTTATATTTGAATAGTAAGTATTTCATATAGCAGGGATAATTTAAAAATTTAGTTTTATTGCATATTTTATTATTTTAAACCAATTCTAAACCAATTTAGAGAGTAATGGACAAACAAGGAATAGGAATTTTTTCATATGAATGGATTCCAAAATCGGAAAGCATTATAAGTAAGGTAATACTCGCTAAAGTGGATCTCTTGTGTTTTTTTTTACTGTCAGTGTAATATGAAGTGTGATATATCGATGTTCGGTCTCCTCGAGACAAAAACATCCACAACATTTTTGCACATTTTTGTAAATTTCAAAGCAATTTTTTTGATTTTTTAAAGGGATACGGGAACTCTAAGATGGATTTTTATCCTTAAAATTAGGATATGAAACATACAAATTTTTATTTTTCTTGTGCCACATTTTTGCAAAATCGTATACTTCACTACTCAAGAGTTCCAGGCTACTAAAAAAATATTAGTGAATTAAATTATTACAAATTATTTCTTGTACTTTTGATGACCTTAAATGTAAAAATGCAGCATTTTCCAAATTAAAAGTTCTGTAACTTCAGTAGAAGTATAGTTGTGAAATTCGGCATTTTTTATTTTTAGGTCATCAAAGTGACCGTTAAAGAAACAATTTTTATATCGAATAATGTGCGCCCTGGTAGGCTAGTTGGTAGCGTGCTGGCTTATCTGTGCGGGGGTCGTGGTTTCGATTCCCACTAGAGGCACTGGTCTGTTTTCGATACAACGCGCCTGAAGGCCATTGTAGCTAGTGCTCGGTTAGGGTAATAGTATATAATTTGTAATTATATGATGATTAATTAATAAAATATTTTTTTTTTTTTTTTATTATCATATAATTACAAATTATATACTATTACCCTAACCGAGCACTAGCTACTATGGCCTTCGGCGCGTTGAAGCGAAAACATACCAGTGCCTCTGGTGGGAATCGAACCCACGACCCCCGCACTGATAAGCCAGCACGCTACCAACTAGCCTACCGGGGCGCACAACTATTAAAATAAAAAAAATAAAATATATCGAATAAAATCTGAAAAAAAATTATTAACATTTATATAAAATTAAAAAACTTAAATAAAGTTCGGTAAATTTGTTGTTTTAAAACTAAAACTGGCTATTTAAAAATTTTCTGGATTTTTAGTTTTTGAGCGCTCGTGTAAATTTTTCTTAAGATTTTCTGGCTTTAAAAAATATTAACTTTGTTATTTTTTAAGTGTTTTTCCTACCTCTTACACTTTTGGTTTCCTCCTGTCTTTTAAAAATTAATTTTTTCTTTTAATTTTCTGGTGTTTATTATTTCCTACCGAAACATTTAATTTTCTATAAATCTAAAATTTATAGAAGTTTTGAGGAATTTTTGTTACACAAAATATCCTCTGTTTCAGCGCAATCACAAATATGTTATTTCGTGTATTGAATGAGATATTTATGTTTTTTAGAACAATTGACGAATTTTAGCATTTGATTTGTTATACTTTTGCATATTTTGCTCTTGTTTTTGCATATTTCGATAAAAAAAATCTTATTTTCGATAAAAAAAAATCTTATTTTTAAACATATTTTATAGCTTTTCATAACAAAAGCATATCTTTATAGCATATTTAAGCGATTTTTTTTATATTTAGTTCTTAGTTATTGAACAATTTCATATTTCAAAAACTAATGTTGAAGCCATTGAGTTTAAGCCATTTTTGCAAATTTAAATGTCTTGTTTTGAGAGTCGCTACGAATCTTACTAATACAGCATAAGAAATCTACTAATTTTTTCAGTTTTTTCTGCATCGCAATTTTTAATTAATTTTTAGTAATGTTATCAAAAATGGTTAAAATGGTTATCAGTGTACGTGTACTAAGTTCAATAAAAAAATTAGGACGGAGGGTTTTTCATCTTCTATCAAAAACTATGGTTTTTGAAGGAACTAAGTTTTATTTTAATTGTGAAAGGCGTGGTAGAGAAGAATGAGTGTGTTTTCTAAAAATCATAACTACATTGCAAATTTTCAATTTTCTGAATCAGACTGCGCAGTTTCTGGTATTGAACCTTCGTCAGTGACCCTGTTTTTTTTTTTTTTTTTTTTGAATAATGTAATATTTGTTATGTTTTTATTTGTTCGATTGCGTCTATATGAAATTTTCTGTGCAATCACTGACCGTGGTATAGATAAACTGATTTCTAATGACACATGCACTCGCACTACACGTTAGACAGAGCGCTTAAGCGCACTGATCTAACGTCAGGTCGAGTTTTGTTGTTATTTAAACTAGTTTTATTCAATACACGGTGTTTTTGTTCTTGCATACATAATCTCAGAAGTACAACTCCAACAACACAGCAGTTCTATTTTTAGAAACTTATCTCACTCTAATGTCCACTGTTTTCCCATATGTTGTAAGTGATGCCATATCTATGATATATTCTTTGTATATTCGATAGATGGCGCTTACATAGTTAGGGAAGAATTGCCAGAGAGCTAAGTTTGATTTTTGTTTGAGTTTGAATTTTTAACGTCTTTTTCAGACAATTGCAATTAATACTATAATTAATATGCAATTTTATTTAATTTTAATTGTGAAAGGCGTGGTAGAGAAGAATGAGTGTATTTTCTAAAAATCATAACTACATTGTAAATTTTCAATTTTCTGAATCAGACTGCGCAGTTTCTGGTATTGAACCTTCGTCTTGAATAATGTAATATTTGTTATGTTTTTTATTTGTTCGATTGCGTCTATATATGTTCTTATTATTCTTACTACTGAATTGACAATGAGGTTAATATTAAGTAGTTTAATAGCATTAATATACTAATAACATATTAGTCGAACTTATCTAGAACATCTTTTTTTCCTAAATCTACTAAATCTAAATCTTTGGTACCTCTTAAAAATTAATATAATGTTTGAATATTTTCATAGAAATAACTGAAGTGATTTACATAAATCAACTTTGAAGCTCATTAAATTCTTCAAAAATTATTTAATATTATACTATTTAATTAATAAATTTTTTGTACAATGGTCTGTAAGATATATATCAGTACTAGCGGGCGTTGCCCGCTACGTTGTTAGCGTGGCTTAGACCTAGTTTTTGGGATGATGGATAACTTTTCAGTTTGCCACTATCTGTGTACCAAAATATAATAAAATCCTTTAAGCCATATAAAAGATAACAAAAGTGGGCGTAAAACTGCCACGCCCACCAAGTCTTAATCTATTATAGCAAATAGTGCTTATGAGTCATCCCAATGTGTACCAAATTTCAATAAAATCTGTTCAGCCATATAGAAGATAGTGAAGATGTGGGCGTTAAAGTGCCACGCCCACAATATCTAAATTTGATATAACTTAAAGTGCTTATCTGTGACATCTCTTTCTGGGTACCAAATATCAATTACATCGGTAAAGCCATATCGAAAATAGTGAAAAAGTTTGCGTAAAAGTGCTACGCCCATCATATAAAAATTTCATATAGCCTATAGTTCCTTCCAGACCGCTCACTATCTATGTGTCAAATTTGAATAAAATCGGTTCAGGCGTTTGGACGTGATGCTCACACAAACAAACAAACCAACAGTCATTTTTATAATATTAATAAGGATACTGAATAAATAAGTAAATGAAATTAATATTTTTGTTTAATTATTTCTGTACCGTCTAAGTTAAAGTGGAGATTATTAAAAACTATCAAAAATTTATTTGATTTCTTAAACTTCACTTTACTATTTTTTGCCACCCACACAACAATGTGAGTCACACTTTTTTTTTTGCCGGTAAGGGAGGTACGGTCTAATGCACACGTAATTCCTGGTTTAATTGTGTGGTTGCATATTATTATCGTTATATATTAAAAATGACGGATCTATATCACATTGATCTATTTTTTATTATTTCGAAAATGAACCACAAAATTTTCTCAAGATTATTCTTTCGATTAGGGCGGCTCACATTGTGGTCGCTTTTGTTTTTCCAAATTACTATTTAATTCAATAGTTTTGCAAAAAATCTCATCCCTATTATAATCTTTTGCAGAGATTTTTCTGAAATATTATATTTATATCCTTCTGTTAACTTTAATCTGTTTGTTATGTAAATAGAATTTATGTATATGTTTTTATATAACATGTAAATTTGTCTTTTGTATAAAAGTTTTTATTTGTTACAAATATACATACATTTTTTAAGACTTAAAGCTTATTGTTATTTGCAACAAATTTTATAGTTGTATTTTATGAACTTTTAGCATGGTGACATTATAGTCTATAACTTTGTTTTTATGTGGTAAATTGTAATGTTTACCCTTTCTGATACATAAATATTAAACCAAAGGAAGATTTAAAATTTTGTTGGATATAATACAGTGGACGAAATTATTATAAAGTTCGCACATGAAATTGTGATTTTCTTCAAAAGTATTTGAAATATTTTAAAGTTTCTGCTGCCATATGGTGAGCTACAATAATACCAGTCAATACTAAACCCCTTAAAATCCCAGCAGAAAATGCACCTTCATAAATAATAAGTCTAATAATCTAAACTCGAAGGTTTGGACGTAAATATTAGCCTTATATTATAATGCTAACTGTTTTTATATAAAATGTTCCAAAAGTAATGAGTTATGTATTACTGGTAACCTTACGTAAAAATTAATTGTAATGGGTTACCTATAGTCATTCAAGTGTATGAATAATAATGCATTAGCAGAACGATAAAAATTATGAGTCTAAAAATATATTTTGGAAATAACTCCCAAGTGAAATAACTCCCAAATGAAATAAGTCCCAATGAAATAACTCCCAATGAAATAAGTCCCAAAAAATGAAATTAGTCCCAATTTTAATAAATAAAATAACCTCCAAAGAAAAAATGAAATAAGCCCCAACATTTGGGAGTTATTTCATAGTAATAAAATAACTCCCAACAAAGAATGAAACAACTCCCAATGAAAAAGTCCCAAAAAAATGAAATAATTCCCAATTCAAAAATATCGAATTCTGCAATTCGCGGCGCATGCGATTCGCGGCCGTGGCCGCGCCTATAGGACGCGAACTACGGTGGCGCCGCATTACGCGAAACGCGGCAGAGCAGCAGAACACGAATCGTACGCACCGCTTTCCAGAGGTGGAATGCCATAACATCCAATGACATAATGTCCATGGACGTTATGTCACTCCAAAAGTGTCATAATGTCCATGGACTTTATGACAATTTTTAATTTGACAATTTTGGACATTATGTCACTTTCAAATGTGGCATAGCGTTCAGACTTTTTAAAATAAAAAGATGAATAATATTTAGTATATCAATACAATTTTTTTACATATATGTATATCACAAAATAAAACGGTACATATAAATCGTATAATCTCACGCAGAAAAAACTTTATTTCGCGAAGCCACCTGCCGCGTTCTAAGGAGGAAAAAAAACCCCTAAGAGCGGCCGAAGACTACCACCCAGAAACACTTGTTTTTACAAATTACTGGATGTCTTAAAAATATAAGATTTCAACGGATTCGACATCTGATTTGAAAAACAAGTTCATCTGGGTGTCGGACTTTGGCCGCTCTTAAGGTTTTTTTTCTCCGTAGAACGCGGCAGGCGGCTTCACGAAATAAAGTTTTTTCTGCGTGCGACACAAAAGAAACTTCAAAATTACTGATCTGTTTCCACACTGGAGTATAATGTCCATGGACCTTATGTCACCCGAAAAGTCCATTTAAGGACATAATGTCACATTGCAGAGTGTCATAAAGTCCATGGACATTATGACACTTTTCGAGTGACATAACGTCCATGGACATTATGTCATTCATAATTTCATTTTCAAATTATAACGTTTCCAAAAAAAGATTACCAGAAAAATGTTGCATCGCCAAGTAAAAAAGTGTTGGTATAGTTCAATATTACTTTATAAAGTCATTTATAATGAAATATTGCAAAATATATATTCACATAGAATTATGTGCAATATACAATAGAAAAAGTGCAATATACAATAGAAAAATATATAATAATATATCGATTTATATATGATTACATATGTTACATATAATTGCATATATTTTTATATAATTGTATCCAATTGGACGTAATTGTATGACATTATATAAAATTTCACACATTTGAATGAGGGCAAAATTCGGGTACAATTGTATCAAACTATATCTAATTTAATAATTTTAGATCTAATTGTATCAAATAATATCTAATTGTAGCAGATTAGATCAAATATGATACAATTAGATGTTCGCATTTTTCGGATATAATTATATATGTTACGAAAATTCTACATTTTTCTTTTACCTGGGTCATTATAATTTGTCTTTAAGTAATAAGACGAATAAAATATTATTGTTCACAATCTTTTTTTCATATAAGAGTAATGGTTTATAAACTTCTTATCGGTAACGAGTTATTTTATTATTTAAAGTAATGCAGAATGTAATTAGTATTCATTACAAAATAGTTTAGAAAACAATAAGTGGTTCTTATCATAGTTTTGCTGTGTCCATTTGCTGCATTTTATATAACACTACTCGACAAATTTCACTTCTTTGCACAACCTCCCTTTGAAATACATATTTTTTACTAGACTTAGGTACGCTAAAACCAAATCTGTCTAAACAGTTTTTCTCATTTACTGTTTGTGAAATATCGCTGTTTTTATATTTGCATCATTTACTACATTTTTTCGTAAATTTAGCTTAATTTTTCGAAATTTAAATGCAAAATCATAATTCTTTTTTTAAGGATATAAGTCTATACAAAATTATCTTTCATTTTATAATAATCATTCGGTGTTTGTTTCAGGATATCTTACCGCTATAGCAAGAAGTTTGAAAATGTTGCATGCTTAGTTTTTCTTTATAAAATTGATGTATACTAAAACTAAACTAAACATTCCACTACACTGATAGAATTATCCTTCATGATACTAAGGAAACAATTCCATAGATTTCTTTTGAAGTTTTATTGAAGAATTTCATTGTATCCCAGAATTTTTATTAATATTAAGATAGTTTTCTTAAACATTTTTTCATAAAATTTCATAGTTCCATAAAAAAAAATTAATTTGATTTCATAAATTATCTCTTCATAAATTTGACGAAAATTGTTTTTAGAGCTATTATTGCAAAGACTTAAATTTTTTATTTTTCATAAAATTTCATAATTTCATTAATTTTCATACATTTCAAACTTTAGTTTTAAGATTTAATTCTCAAAGTGCTTTATTATTTCAATGTAGCCTCTTATTTATTGTGGATTTCAATGAAATTGTTAAAAAAAAAAATCGTATGAAGCGGTTTAGCTTAGTCCCAATGCATTTTTCAAGACAAGGCTTAATTCTAAAGCATTTTTTAAGACATTCATGAAGAGATTTATTAATTCAAAGAACTTCTTAATATTAAACAAATTTATGATGCTGTTTCAAAAATTATATAAACTCTTCATTGTCTGAATGATTCACTAGTTTTATGAAGATTTTTATTAATTCCTTATCATTCATAAACATTGACTTTAAAGAAATCTGTTTCATAGATTGTATGAAAAGTTTCAATTTACGAGTTCCAGTGATAATATTTATTAAAGCTACTTGTATGAAGAAATTAATTTCTGAACTAAAGATAATTCTCTCAGTGTAAACTTATTCTTGTATTAAAATTCCAAATCCATTGCAAATATTGTGAAATATTTAGAAAATAAGAAAATGGTTATAAAATAGAAATAGAGTAACTAACTATGTAACGTAATGAGAAAAAAAACTTGTTGCCAGATATAGACGTAGCGTATTATGCAGAAAAAACTGCAGCAAATTTATCGAAAGGGTTTAGGTATCGACTGGTATTATTGTTAAACTTGTGTGGTAGCAGAAACTTTATAATATTGCAAATATATTTGAAAAAAGGCACAATTTTATTCCATTGTATATAATTTTATTTATACACATTTTATTAAAATAGATAAAAATGTTGATTTGGATTTAAATATGTAATTTTATTATAATTTTAATTAAATCTATATTAGTAAAAAATCTGAGCTAAATTTTTTGTTATATATTTGAATCCCTTGCTTGAATAAGGGTATATAATCCATTTTCAGAACTCCACAGGAGAAGAAAAAAACGGGGGGGACTCTTTTAAGTGTTTTTTGTCCACTCCTCAAAATCTACCTTGGTTTGTTTTGTGCTGATTCCCAAAACATTTCGTATTTAACATTACCGTTTTTAAAAAATGTATTTTTTTCAAAGAATTTTGTACCGTAAAACATGCCATATTCTGTACAAAAGAAGTATTTTTAACAGTTATATTAGTTTTTTGTTTTTATATACATCGAGATTATTTTTATGTTATTTTCAATTTATAACGAGCTTTCAACCTCCGTATATTTACAAAAATAAAGCAAATCAAACATATTAGCTAGGTTGATACTAGTATTTCGATCTGGCTAAAGATCTCATCAGAACCCGAAGTTTTAGAAAAGCTAGAGCCTATATAATAGGCAGAACTTTAACAAAAAACCTATTAATAATCAATTGTGCTCCATTCTTGTCTTCTTAGTAATCAACCACGTGGTTAGGTCTTTTCCTAACAAGCATCATGACGTTACTAAACTTTGAAGACCAAAAATGTTCTATTTTTAAGTTTTTTGTACGGAAATTGTTGTGATATAAATGACAAGTTGTATTTTAATCTTTAGTCGATTTAAGTAAATACGTGTTTCAGCATTTTTTTAAATTCGCACTTATTCGCGTTTAAAAAAAAATTCAATGGGATTGAAAAAAATATTTCTTTAGTTTAATGCATCATCTATATGTGGAAATAATTTAGAATTTTGCAAATTTAATGCATTTTCATTGTGAAAGGCGTGGTAGAGAAGAATGAGTGTATTTTATAAAAATCATAATTACATTGCAAATTTTCAATTTTCTGAATCAGACTGCGCAGTTTCTGGTATTGAACCTTCGTCAGGGACCCTGTTTTTTTTTTTTTTTTTTGAATAATGTAATATTTGTTATATTTTTATTTGTTCGATTGCGTCTATATGAAATTTTCTGTGCAATCACTGACCGTGGTATAGATAAACTGATTTCTAATGCCACATGCACTCGCACTACACGTTAGACAGAGCGCTTTAGTGCACTGCATTTTCGTTCTTTTAAAAGATAGCATCATTTAGACAACCATTGATGTAAGT
Source organism: Delia radicum (assembly GCA_021234595.1). Lineage (NCBI taxonomy): Eukaryota > Metazoa > Arthropoda > Insecta > Diptera > Anthomyiidae > Delia > Delia radicum. The sequence continues at coordinate 108,731,993 of CM037852.1, forward strand.
AGTTGGAAGATAATTTTGTTTATATTATATATAATTATTTCTATTGTTTTTATATATTACATTAATTCATGTCGTCAATTTGGGAGTGTGAACATTTTTACGTTTTGTAACGTATTGTTAATTATTTTAAAAAGAATCACAAAAATAATGGTTATGATTTTGAGCAAATAAATTAAATAAAGTATAATTATTCTACAAATTTATTGATTTTTTTTCAGTTTACTAATATTCAGCAAAAATGTTATTAGTTTTTAGCAATTGTTTTTTAATTTCTAATCCACTAAGTGTTAGCAAATTTTTTGCTGAATCTACTAATTTTGTTGCTAAAAATCAGCTCGCTGATTTTCAGCAAAAGGTTTTGCTGACATTAGCAATTTTTTTGCAAGCACCCTCCTTACTAAAATTTTGCTGACTCAGCAACTATTTTTGCTGACTTTACTAACTTTTTTATTTGAGTGTAGTAGACTGGCTCGCATCAAGATACCACCCTTTTAAACCCGAAGAATAATTATTCTGAACGTTTTTTTTCAAGCTGATTAATAGTGCAGTGTGCTCTGATTTCCTCGTTAATAACCTGTTATTTAATGTACCTCAACGCCTAACAAGATAGTATAATCCCCTATTTATTTCATTTCACCGTCCAAATTATGTTGATGCTGATCCTCTTGAACGAAAGAGCAATGATTTTAAATTTTTTTATAGTTGTATTGATTTTTCAAAAAATCTTAATTTTGTTAAACGTAGTATAATTTCAATTTTAAATGTCTGATTTCTTTGATCATATGTTGAGTATCTATTTAATTTGTGTAATATTGTCTGTAAGAATTGTTTCCATAGACTAATTAAATAAATAAAAAATAGTATTCCCGTTAAAGTAATGCAGAGAGTAAGCTCGTGTCATTGCTGGTACTGAAAAAAGAAATAACATGTTATTACCGTTTTTACACTGGCACGCATTTACTTCTAATCGACTAAGGATTTATATATGTCAATTTCACATTTAAATGTCAAACATCTGCGTACCAAAACCATAAAAAATTATTTTTCCTTACAGAATATCCATGAAAAAGGATATGTCTGGACATGCGCTGACATGTTATATACACCGTAAGACGGGACCAAAAAAAAAACTTTTATACCAATATTGTATACGTAGTCTTTAGCTAAAGTACAAAATTCTTTAAAAAATATCTTTTTTGAAATCGGCGCAGCTCACGGGATCTCCATACTACGAAATGTTCTGTGGATCATCATAAAACAGCCAAAATACATCTTGAGGGGTGGACAAATTGAAATTTTTTTCGTGAGTCGGTCTATTGTATATGCAAATGGTTGAACTTTGCATTTAAATATGTCAAAATTGCTACTATTTGTTCATATTTTTCATTGATTTTTAGATATTTAAATTATTTTTTTGGGATTTTAAGGGTATTAGTTAAACTTTTTTAATTTCTCATATATAATATAAAAAAAAAAAAACAATTCAATGTATCAATTAAATAAGTTTTGAGAACCCAAAAATTGCACTTTTCGAAAAATTCGCGTTTAAGAACGCATAAAATTGTTTAGCAACATTTCAACAAAAAAAAAGCGTTTTTAAAAGGTTGTCACTTATACCCTTGTTCAAGCGACGCATTCAATTGTACTTATAAGTACCTAGTACCTCTATTACTCAATAAATAACGTTAGAATAAAAAATTGCAAAAAACAAAGATAGACAGAAAAAAATCTCTCATTGAATTCAATTGAAAATTCAATTCAATTCGTTTATTTGTTTGGCATTTTTGTGGGTGTTGAAAAAACAAACATGCTAAAACCAACAAAAAAAGCATTCAGCAAAAAACAGGCATACAAATTGTTTGTGGATGCATTATTGTGGTAGAATGGAATACACCAGCCATGTACGTTTGTTTACAGATTTGTATGTTTACAATCAATGCATTTCCATAGACAACAATGTTTGTATTACAGGAAAATCTGTGGGAAAAATGCAACAAATGTTTGTAATGTAATTCTCTTATATTTTTTTTTACATTTCAAGGCATTATCTAGATTTGCAAAATATACATAAAAAATATGTTATTTCTTTAATTTTTGGCTTATTTTTATGTTTGTAGTAGAATTTTATTTCTATCACATTTGTTTAAATGTTCATTGTTTTCTCTTCTTTTAACGAAGTTAAATTTAATACACCCATAATAATGCATGAAAAAAAAATATGAAATTATGGTAAAACTAATAAAACTGTCATAAAATAAGCAAACTTTCGTATATTTTACTAAAGTTTTGATAATTTTGACCTTTTATCGTAATTTTATGTATTGAATTTTATCAGGTATATTGGAATTTTTGTTAGACTGCCCAGTACAATCCAAATAACTGGTTGCAGAACAGCTTGTACTGTATTATAACAGGTTCTAATTTCTGTTCTGCAACTGGTTCTTTTTGTATGGAGTTTGTACTATTTGCAATAGGTTCTTTGCCTCCAAACAAGAACAGGTTGCTTTAGCACCGGTTCTAGAACCAGTTATAGAACCAGGAACCTGTTCTAGAACCGGTTCCATGTAACCGGTGGTAAAAGAAGTTGTTCTAGAACAGGTTTAGAGGTATTCTGTTCTAAAAATTTTGGTGGGTAATATCGAATATAACTCCACTTTCTTACCCTTAACCACATTTTACAGAATACATAAATCTATGAATATACGAAAAGCAACAAAACACGTAAATCTTTGATTTGAAATTGTGTGTCTTCCTAGTAGGTTATGGAGAAGATTTTGATTGGATATTTGATACTTTTGAATAGAGTATAAGGAAGTATATAAAAAAACTGGTCAAAACACAATATGAGGGCAAGTTTTTGCTGAATATTAGTAGACTGAAAAAAACTTAAAAAATTTGTAGAAAACTTATACTTTAGTTAATTTATTTGCTGAAAATCATAAAACATAATTTTGTGATTCTTTTGAAAATAATTTACATTGCGTTACAAAATATAAAAATGTTCATACTCGCAAATTGGCGACATGAATTAATGTAATAACAAAAAAAAATATAAACAATTATATATAAAATAAACAAAATTATCTTTCAATTACTTCAATCAATGGTTGTCGAAATGATGCTATATATATGAAACGCAATGCCGTAGATAGTTATAGGAACGAAACGAAAAAATAACAAAATATAACATTTTTTGCAATAAGATAAAGGAAACATAAAAATCTACCTAAGATGTTTGTCTTTGTCTGTCGCCTTAGTATGTCTATCTGTTGTATATTTGTTTGCAATTTGGCCACACTAGATTATTAATCTCTATAAACATTTAGTTTACAGATACACAATTAATCTTTATTAAATTTAAATATTTTATTTTGTCTTTTATTTAATTGATAGACAATTACTTTCACAAGCCGGTGACAACGCAAAATTTAAGTTGCTTCAATCCAAAATTTTGTTTTATGTATAAAAAACAGATATAAAAATCTTCCATGGTTGATTTTCTTATACAGTGGAGAGTACTTATGAGTACATGTAAGTACTTTTTACACCTAAAGATTCAGGTCGAAAAATGTTTGACACTAGAACTAAATTATACTATTCTAAAGTACAAGGTACGCTGAATCCAAATCTGGCCTTAGATTTACTCTCCGACATCAAGCGTTCGTGCTATATTAACGAGAAAAGTGTATTTTTTGATCAAAATGCTCCGATTTTCACGTTCTTGGAAATGTATATTTCATAATACTTGTAACGGCAACTGAACACACTACTCTTACCATTTTTTTTCAGTTTTTAAATTTTTAAGATAACTTATTTCCTTACGACATTATTGTAAATTGAAATTGAGGTTGTAGCAGCAATTTTAAAGTCCCGCAATGCAAAATTTTAAAAAATTCAAATTTATTATCAAGTTCAACCGACGATAATGTCGTAAGGAAATAAGTTATCTTAAAAATTAAAAAACTGAAAAAAAAAATCGTAAGAGTAGTGTGTTCAGTCGCCGTTACAAGTATTATGAAATATACATTTCCAGGAACGTGAAAAATCGGAGCATTTTGATCAAAAAATACACTTTTCTCGTTAATATAGCTCGAACGCCTTTTGTCGGAGAGTGAATCTAAGGCCAGATTTGGATTCAGCGTACCTTGTACTTTTTTGTATAATTTTCCTCGTTTTTACTACATCCTGACATGCAGCTACATCTAATTCATTCTGCGTATGTCTTTCATTCTGGTTGTCGTCCACACTATTAATGTACTAATCAGCACAATTTTTTAAGCAAAACGAATTAGTAAAACATTAACTAAATATTAGTAAAACATTAGTTCAAAACAGTTAAGCGCTGAATAAGTATAACTAAAATTTTAGCTGAAAACACAATTTTAACAAAAATGTGCTGAAAAATAGTAGACCTGATTTACAAGACGCATGCTTCATACATGTCCAAGTGTATCAATACATGATTTATATGTGTTCATAAACCATTCCTATATATTCATATGAGGAATCATATATGTTCAAATGTGTGCATTTACGAAAATTGAATTAATATTAACATATATACACATTCTTTAGATTAGATTAGATCAGAAGACACTATGCACCGCGACCAATGTAGGTCTTTTGTGCTGCCTAAAGTTACCTACAGATTCAAGCTACCTATAAAGCCAATTATCCTATTAGGCAAAATGTTCGCGATGTCGGAAGGCGAAATGAAGCGATCACCTAGAATCCTAAGTCTCCTATCACAAAGCCTGGGACATTCGCAGAGAACATGCTCCGAGGTCTCAGACACCATCTCACAAAACCTACACATATCCGTGTCCGATTGACCCTTCTTGTGCAGATGGTATCTGAGATTACAGTGTCCAGTTAAGTACGACGCCAGTGTCCTCAAACCCCCCCTCCCTTTCAAGCGACAAGAGTCGCCTCGACCCCCTACTGGAAAAAGAGATCAATCTTTTAGCCTGGCGCTGACCAGGAGAGTTTTCCCAGTAACCAGAGAATTCAGACTCTCTCTACCATACCCCTAACATACCACGCAGGTATTCCACAGAATTGTTCAGGACCAATACCACATGCATGTCTATACATTTCATTATTTATAATACTATTTAGATATATGATCACATATGAACTCTTATGAACATATATAAATCCTATATGGTAATATATGGGCATGTATGACCTTGAATCACTTTATATATAAGCATAAAAGAGTTTATAATACATGTTCATAAATGGAGGCATATATATTGATTTCTGAACGGGTAGTGAATTTATTTTACTGAAATTTAAATCTATTTTTTTTTTGTTTTTGTTTTAAATATACATAAAAATGTCAGGACTTCCACACCGTTAACAAAATGTAATGAAATAAAAAATCTGCACACAGTGAAATAAAGTGCCAACCGATTTTAAAAGTGTATCTTAATGGTAACAACTTATATATTCAGTTAGTACAATGTACTAATGTAAATAAGATTTCTGAACATTTTGGGCATTGCAACTAAACTCTAGCTAAATTAACTGAACTTTGTTGTGTAAACTAATGTTACTCAATTTGAGTCGTAGTAACTGAATTTCAGCTGGGAAATAGCTAAATGGTTCGCTGTGTGTGGGAATAAACAAAATATTTTATTATTTTGTAATTTTTGCCAACTCGCCTCAATAATGTCCACGTGACGCTGAGGCACAATCTATTGTAATAACCCTTTTTTATGAATAAAAACTTAAAAAAAAAAGAGAAGAACAAAACATAATAATTCCCAATGACATCAGAGAGCATATAATTAGACAGTATTAGATTAAATTGTATTATACTAAATATAATCTGATACAAACTAATATAATCTGATAGACCCATTTTGCGGATGAAATTATATAAACAGAGATATGATATCTTATATTCTTATATATAGCATATATAGACTTTTTTAGTCGGGTATATAATATTATATAACGTGATCCAACTTTGTAAAATTTAATATTGTTAGGTATGACATCATGTATAGTATGATGCAATTTACTTGCCATTGTAATTTTTCGTAAAACGCCATATTTAATGGTATATTACAATACAGAGTATTTTCAACATATGATTTTGGGTCTCAATTCTGGGAATTGGACGTGAAAGTTGCCCCAAAAATAAGAACTTCTGCATCATTCGTTTTGTTAAGTTGGCTACAGTAATAATTTAATGGCCATACGAATTTTTTGACTCAAGGCGGATTTTTAGCACTTTTTCTATTTTTTAACACGGTTACATCTCGGTATACCGTAAAGAATATCTCTTTTGTGTCTGAAGGAAGTTGTAGATATTTAATAGGAAGAAAAAAATGCAATCCTACCCGAAAAAAGTGCATCCGGTGCCTTGAATATCGAAAAAATGCCCCTTTTCCCCCATTTTTCACCTTTTTTGCTCAATAACTGTATTACAAATTCACAAATATGCTGTTTTTTTTCTTGATAAACATTATTTTGTATGAAAATAAAAATTCCGATTCATATTACAGCTATTCTTACACAGAAAATATAAAATTGTTTTATGTTATCTAAATAAAATTTAGCACATTTTCAATTATAATGTTAATTTTTTATAAAAGTGGATAATTTTCTATAAGTTCATATAATATTATTTTACTCGGGTTAAATCAATGTTTTATGCGCTTAAAAAATGATCCAAAAACAAAGACATACTTTATTGGCATTTCAAATTTTTTAAAGTGACTCGCTGTATTTAAAAAAATTGTATAAATATTTGTTTTTTAATAGACTTCGGTACGCTGAATTCAAATATGTCAAATTTTTATTCTCATTTTCAGTTTTTGAAATATCAGGTTTTTTATATTTTCCTCATTCACCACATTTTTTGGTATGTACTGCTTAACTTTTAATATCTGTGCATCCTCCGGGATGCAGTCTTAAGATTTAGAGTGTTAAATTGGTCTTTATTCGATACAGAAGTTGTAATAAAATAAAACATTAAATTTTAATCATGGGTAAGCCTTAATTTTGCCAGTGTCTTTATAAATAGAAATCAATTTGTTTTTTGTAGGGTATAAAAAACCAGTTGCTTCATAAGAAAGTAATTGACCATGATTTTCTTCCCCAGATAGTAACATTGGCGTTATGGTTTTAGAACCTTTTTTTATTGCGTTTTTGCTTGTTCTTTGTATCCTATGTACTACTTTAGCAAATTGTTTTTTTTTCAGTTGATTTTTATAGTTCAATAAAATTTTATTACTTTTAGATTTTTCTCAACATTGTGATAATTTCCACAAACAACACCAGCTTTATTAACTGAATCGTTTTTTTTTTTAATGGTTTTGCAATTGTTTGTGAAAATGGAAACAAATATAAAGATTTTATTTTTTTTTTTTGTAATAATTGTTGTAGTTTTTCATGTTACATGTTTATTCTATTGTTAGTTGCAGTGATTAGTTTTTCATACCAAACGCAACAGCATCGAACCAACAATCATCGTCATCAGCCACATTTGCCACCTCCATACACAGTGAGAATTTTATTGGACACATTTTAATAAATTTTTCACTAATCCAATGAAGTGTTCTTAACAAAGTTAACGAAAATTTTCTTAAAAATTATGATTAATCTTCATAATTTTCATGAAATTATTTTTGATAAAATTTTTTCATTGGGCATAAGCAATTTTTAATAAATAAAGTGAAATTTTTCTTAAAATTTTATGAAAATGTGTAATAATTGAATGAAAATTTTCAATGGACGAGCTACAGTGACAATTCATTGATCTAATGCAAAAATGCATTGATATTATGCAGATAATTCTCTCAGTGTATAACTTTGTGTTTAGGAATATTACTTTACTAAGTTCTGGCAATACAAATAATAATAAAAAAAACTAACAATTTCAAGTGTATCATTGTTTTGTAATAATAAAAAAAAAGGATTTTTGTTGTATTGTTTTTTCGAAAAATATCCTTGTTAAATTGCTAACTTAATAGTTATTGTTGTTGTTTGTTTGTTTGTTAGTTTCTAGTAATAGTTGTATTGTTGTTTTACAAGTATGTTAACATTATTGTTGTAGTTGTGTACTTTGGTATTTTATGCCTGTTAATATTTCCTAATAATTGCCGCGTATTGTTGCTACCAGTACTACTTTGAAAGTAAACAATTTGTTGAATTTCCGTCTGTGATACATTTTCCAAGCGCTTGTTTACTATACTTTAATACCTTGATTGTTAAGTTCATATTGTTCTAAATATCAAGTGTATTAGTTAGTTTGTGTTGTCCTTTAATAATGATATTCTAGTTTTTGTTTATGTAAGTTTTCACACTTACTCATAATGTTTTAGTGCACTTGTATGTATTGACTCTGACACTTGTATATGAACTAATTTGAAAGAGTAATTAGTTTATTAACTTCTTTATGAACTAGATAAATCGTTAGCATACATACGCAAGAACCAAAGCATGTAAAATTAAAACTTCATTTTCTTCTTTCTTGTTATTCTTTGAAGTTTTTAAAAAAATTTATAACTACACTGCACAGTGGGATATATCACCAAATATTTGGAAACAATTCGGGAATTTTTTAATTAGCGAGCCGATTGCAATGAAATTAAGTGACGTAATATCAAGTTTACGTTTTAATGTTGAACTGTGCAATGACCCCCCAAAGCAGGGCACTTTTTGCATTTCAAATTTTGAGTGCTCGTCATTTTTTGTTTCTTATTGGATTTTCAGTTTCGGAAAATTAACATATTTGTAATCTGCTAGTAGAAACCACCAAATAACATGCTGACTTGTAAGGGTTATCTTCCCGAGATATTCCCATTTGAAAATGTGAAATTTTAAATTTGGTCTGACTCCGGTCTAGTTTTTTGCGAATAACTAATATTTTTGTTAAAAATATTAGTTATTAATCCAAATAAATTCTTGAGAAAATAAGAAAAATTAATGCAATATCGTGTTCCACTAAAAACTACATTCGCTTAAAATAATAATTTTAAAAATATCATATTTTTGTGATTTTTAATAGCGAAAAATTTAAAACTGTACTAAAAAGAGGTCACAACAACTACAAACATCTGTTTTCCCGACCAATTTAAACAAACACTTAATTTTACGGTCTTATTTGGTGGTAACAAATTTCTGTAAAATCTAAAATTTTTAATTTGCCCCCATAAATAGTTTGAAAAATAATTCTTTACAGAATAATAAAGAATAATTTTTATTTTATTTTACATTAGTAAAGAATTATTTTTCAAATTTAGTTGGAACAATTTTCATATACTATCCAATTTATGGCATGATTGACACTAAAAAAAATTAGTTAGTATAAAAGCTAGTAAAACATATTGTACATCAGGTATACTATTTTTCAGCAAATTTTTGCCTAAAATTATGTTTACAGCTAAAATTTTAGTTATGCTTATTCAGCACTTAACTGTTTGAAACTAATGCTTTACTAATGTATTTTGATAAAAAAAAAATTGAGCTCACTACAACCATATTGAAAGATATACGCAGAATGAAGTAGATGTCGCAGCATGTCATGCTGTAATAAAGACGAGGAAATTGATACTAAAAAGTACAACTCTTCTAAGATACATACAAAAATCAACCGTAGAAGATTTTTGTATCTGTTTTTCATACATAAAACAAGATTTTGGATTAAAACAACTTAAATTGTGTGTTGACACCGACTTGTAAAGTGTTTGTCTATTAATTAAATAAAAGACAAAATAAAATATTTCAATTTTATAAAGACTAAATGTGTATTTAAAAACTAAATGTTTAAAGAGATTAATGATGTAGTGTAGTCAAATTAGCAATTTGAAATTGTAAACAAATATACGTTTAGGTAGACCGACTAAAGCGAAAGGCTAGTAGTTTTTAATGATATATTTTTCTTATTGCAAAAAAAGGTTGTTTATGTCATATTTTGTTTCGTTTCTAGAATTATGTACGGCATTCACCTTCCTTTTAAATATGTCATCATTGAAACAACCATTGACATAAGTAGTTGATTATAATCATTTCGATATTTTTTAGATGTTACATTTTCTCATGTCGTAAATATCGGACATTAGCCATTTTTTTGTAAGTACTCTCCTGACTAATATTTTAATGGTTTACTGATTTTATTTACTTCTTTTTACAAACAAAATCAATTCTGTTTCCTAATTTGCTTTTTATTTTTACAGTTCAGCATTTCAATTTTCGGTTTGTGAATAAAAAGGCTTTAAAACATTCAAGGACCAATAAGGAAGTTATTGTTAAGTATTTGCTTATATTCATTATTATTCATTACAAGGTGTAACGGAGTGACGATTTTTGGTCCATTTAACGACAAAATAACGATATCTACAAGCGAAAAAATTTCATTTCTATCAAAAATCATTTTTTTTAATATATAATTTTTTTATTGCATAAGTGTGAAATGAGTGAAATCCGATAGAAACTTTTGAATATATGGCTAATTAAAAAAACCTACTTTAGGCATTTAAAACAACAAAAAAAACCGTGAAAAAAACTTAATTTTTTAAAAGTTAAAAAAAATTAATATGAGGATTTGTTATATGTTTCATATTTATATTTAATCTTAATAATCTTAAGATATCGAACACTAACTTGTTTAAAATATGTGTTATTTTTAAAGCATTTGAGTCATGGACAAGACCGGATACAAACAGTACAACTATATTTTTGTTTTTTGAACGTTTCGATTTTAAAGATATTTTTCTTTATTTTCAGATTTGTGAATTGTTGGAATTGGTGTTTTTCCAAAAATCAAAAAGGTAATGAAATATTTAAATATTTTTTCTGCAAAAAAAATTATTGTCATGTATTGCGGCGCGATAAAAAATGTTGTCAAATTATGAAAAATGTTGTCAAATTAATGTTGTCAAATTATGACAATACACTCTTAAAAATAAACTTGTAAAAATAGGTATTAAAAATGAGTTAAAAGTTACTATGCAGAATATTAGCACTTTTCCTAATACTCGTAAGATAATAGCAAAAATAACACTGCTTAATACACAAATTTTAGCTTTATTTGATTAAATTAAAGTTAATTAAAAAAAAAAATTTACTCTGCTAATATCAGCAAAAAATGTACTAAATATTAGTTGAAAAAAGACAGTAATATTTTTTTTATTTAAGTTCAATATCATTTGTTTTTTGTTAAACAAAGAACCGTGCAATGTTTATTTATTAATTAAAAATGTGTTTATCCGCTCATCTAATGCAGTCTTTATCTACTGACAAGTCCTTCATGTTTCAGAAGACCACTGTAGAAGGGATAGAAGATTTAACAAATTATAATCTTTGAAGATATATTGAAGCTGTTCTTAGCTTTTTAAAACTTAGCTTATTTTAATAGCTTTGCTTAAAGTGTAATTTTTAACAAATTTTTATATGTTTTTCATATCAAACCTGATTTTATTTGTTCGGTCCTCTTATATTCTCACTCAAACATGTAAATCGAGGATTACCTATACCTACACACAAAAAAAAAAAATGTTTATAAAAAAATAGTTTGTAATCTCACTTAGCCATTATGCAATTTCCCTTAACTATTATGATACTAATTTTAAATATATTTTAATAATTTTTTTCCTTTCGTATTTTACAAATTACAAATTTTTTACTAATTTTGGTTACTTATGTAGCTTATTTAATTTCACTAACTTTTGACAGCCGATTTGCTAAAATTATCAAAAGAAAGAAATTACTAAATATATCTTTTTTAAGCTAACAATTATTTGAAAAAAAAACTTAAAATTTTGCTGCTTCATACATATCCACATGCATCCATACATGATTCATATGTGTTCATTAATGATTCATGCATGTTCATATGCGGAATCAAACATTTTCATTTGTCTGCATTAACGAAAATTGAGGTAACATTTATATATAAAATTATATATAAAATTATATATACAAAATGTTGGTTAATTTTAGCAAATCGATTTCCATTAAGAGTTTAAAACACATATTAACTTAAATTTACTTAAGATTAAAATATGTCAATTTGAAATTTATATCACAAAAATTTACATGCAAAAAAAGTAAAAATCTGTTTATTTTTACAGAAAATCCCTGAAAAAAGAATATGTGTGGACATCCTTTGGCATGTTTTATATACCATTGGACGCGCCTTAAAAAACTATGAAAGGTTTTTTTTTAAGGCGCGTTCAACGGTACTAATAATGTACACTTAGTCTTCAAAATCGAACAAAAATACGTTTTTTGAATACGGTTCACCTCACGGGATCTCAATGCTAGACACGAAATATTTTGGGAATCATTATAAAACAAACCAAAGTACATTTCGAGGGTTGCACAAAAGCAAATTTTTTTCGCGAGTCGGTCAAGTGTTTATTAATTTGTTTTACAAGTTTTTATATATACATTTTTCGAGGTAAAGTTATTTTCCAAAAATCTGAAGATTTTAAAGAGTTTCTAATTTGAAATGTCATTGCAATTAATTCTATACCAGAACAATCTATCTAAACCTACTGATTTAATGCACAACTAATTGTAGTAGTTCGAAAGATCTTTAAAAAAAAAAAATTAACGTAAATATAACCACTTATTTTTTGTAACTCCTAGGTAACCACTTATTTTATAATAGTGAGCAACCACTTATTCATTATCTAATAGTAACTACTGATTTTTTCACTATGAGTAACTCATTATTCTCACATTTTTTGTAAGCGATATGGCAATGTCCACCCATTAATTTTGGGACATCGCGAACAAAAGTAATTAAATGAGTAAATAGCCTGGTAACTAGTGAAACCCTTTGTTTGCTACTTACACGCTTCATTATTTGGTAATGTCTGGTTTCGCTGGGTACAGTCGGCAGGTTGTTTAACAAATTTATCATATAGAGACAATCTGACAAGTATAACACACAAATAATAATACAATTTAAATGGAAAATCACTGATGGCGCCTTTCAATAAGAAGGCAGAAACTAGTCTAGTCTGAGTTGAAAATTAATATTTTTTTATAATTTTTAGAGAAAAACGTTTATTCTTTTTCTTAACCTCAACATTTTATTTTGATTAGTTTTTAAAATTATGTTAAAGTAAAATTTCAACGCCATAATTAAAAACACACATGGCTTTGTGACGAACACTTTGAAATTTCCAAGAATTATAAATATGAATGAGAAAAAGGAAGACTAAAAGGATGAGCAACAAAATAACTATCAGACAGTCAAGACAGACAATTTCGCTATTTCCCTAACGGCTATAAAATCACAAAATAAATACTTATATATGACTGGCGGTATGCATAAACATACATATGTTTTGTAATGTACTTAAATACACATCACCCATAACATATTAAAGAAAGTTTATATACTAAATTGTAAGAATATTATATTTACTCACACACATACATACATACGTATTTGTATGTTTACCATAAAGTCATAAATTTTTATTTATTTTCATTGCCAAATGTGAAATGTGTTTGTAGAAACCAACGAACCTACAAGAGATGTAAAAACGTCAAATAAAGGTAATTGTACGATAGGTAGGGAGGGAAATATGTAACGACTTTTTAAATACAATATAACGCCTCTAAAACTCACTTTAAATATATATATTTGATAGACACTCAAACCTTGATGTGAGTACTCTAATCGAAATATTTAACATGTATTCTTTTGGGGGCGATACAAGTTGGAAGATGCTGTCATTTCCGACTGTAAAGAAAAAGAAACAAATTTACAATTACCGATATGAAAGTAAGTTAATTTTTATTATACACTCAAATAAAGAAGTTAGCAGAAAAATTAGTGAAACTTTTTATACCACAATATACAGTTTTTGTATTGATTTTTAGAACAAAATCAATTTTTTAAAAACGATTACTATTCTCTATATTCATACAACAAAACTTTTTACTAATTTTCGTTGGTGATTTTACGAAAAATATTTTATAAATTTTTTAAACCCTTGTTGGTAGAATTAGAAAAAGTTGTTATTTTTTTAATAGTGCAAAATTATTTTTTAAGATGAACATTTTTATAGTTTAAAATATAAACAAAAGGCCAAAGAAAAATAAAAATTAATATAAGAAATGTTGAGGTTAAGAAGAAAAAATATCAACACTATTATTTTTAAATCAGACTAGACTAGTTTCTGCCTTTTTATGGACAGGCTCATCAGTGTTTTTTCTTTCCATTTAAATTGTATTATTATTTGTGTCTTATAATTGTCAGATTGTCTCTATATGATAAAATTTTTCAACAACCTGAACCTGTAAGAATCAAACCTGCTCTCATCTTACATTCCAAACGTAACAATACCAAGTCATGACAGTTTAGCGATCACACCCAAGTATGGCCTCGAATCTAATGCAGCTAAATTGCAGTTTTCTTTCCTATTAGCTTTTCTGTTATTGTATATTATACTCAGAAGTGACAACACTAACAACACAAATATTCTATTTTTAAATTTTTGTTTATTTTTTTAATCTCCCCCGTCTCTATTTCACAATGTTACCAGATTGACGTATGAATTAAAATCATTTAAAAAAATACACAAATTTTTTTAATGAAGATTGTCTGATTTAAGAAGATCTCTTTCCGTTTTAAATTACTAATTTGTCCTACTACTTTCGTTTTACTACCTTCTGGCATAAATATAATTAATTTTTCAGTAAAATACAGATATTTCGGTAGTTTTTAGCAGGTTCCCCCTTTTTCGAGTAGCTCGATCTACTCGAGTAGCTACTCGAAAAAACTCGACCATACAGTTGTGTAAAAATATGCAGATTTTAAACATTTGATGTAATTTTTCCCAAATTGTTTAAGAAAATCTTGGTGCATGCTTTAATTTTTTCAAGTCGTATGCATTAATTGATTTCATATTAAAAGATTCAACTGAATTTGATTAAAATTGTATCCTTGGCGAAAAACTACTCGTAAAAGCCTCGAGAAAACCCGATCTTGCAGATTTGTAAAAATATGAAGTTTTTTAAAGTTTCACGTAATTTGCGGAAATATTTTTCTAAGCACTTGTGACAAGTTTATATACTTTAAAGTTGCATATAAAAATATACTTCGTTTACAAAAATTCAGAGCAGCTCGATTAAAATTGTGTAGTAGACGAACTACTTCTTAAAAAATCTGTGTATTTTCACACATGAAAGTGGCCTCGAGTTTTTTTCGAGTAGTTTTTCACCAATTGCACAATTTTTATCAGATTACTTTGAATTTATGAATGCGGAATCTGTTACTGCAGGCGATTCCAAAAATATAAAAGTCTATATTAAGATTTTTTTAAACAATTTGTGTAAAATTACATCAAATGTTTAAAATTCTTATTTTCAAACATTTGTATGGAAATTGTCGAATTTGTTAGAGTAGTTGTTTGCCTAGGCTTCCTTTGCATTTTTAAATATGTTAATAAAGTCGACTCCAAAAATGAGAAGTATGTACCAAAATTTTCTTAAAAACTGTATGCTAAATGCCAACAAATGCTTAAAATCTGCATACTTTTGTATGGTCAAATTTTCTCCAGTTTCGTTTCGAGTTGTTGTTCGCCTGTACTACAACATTACTCAAATTCCTTTGAATTTTTGAATATGGAATCTGTTAATGCAGACGCCTCCAAAAAATAAAACTCTGTACCAAGATTTTCTTAAAAAATATCTGTAAAATTATACACAATTCTGCGTATTTTACACATTTGCTTGGAAGTGGTCTAGTTTTATCGAGCTTTCTTCTAGTAGTTGTTCGCCACGGCCACAACTTTAGTCAGATTGTTTTGAATTTTTTAAAAGGGAATCTGTTCACATAAGCGACTCCAAAAAATTAAAGTATGTACCAATATTTTTTTTTTTTATAAAATGTGACCAAACTTTTAAGAATAGCATATCTCTACGGGTTTTATTGTATGCACTGGCTTTTACAGACGTTTTAATTTAGGTGTATTACAGTATTTTAAAACAGAATTTATAAGGTATTAAATATTCAAATTGGTATTATTTTTATTAAATAATTGAGAGAAAATAATTATACTAGTTTACAGAAAAACTGTACTGATCAGTGAAAAACCCCGTTTCAGCAGCGATTAAACGCGAACTATAATGAATTTCGAAAAACGGAAAAATACATAAACATCATATTAACTAGAAGAATATTAATAACAAGTCCAATGAAATTTGAAAGACCTTTATCTAAATGGTATTTCGAAAATTTTTAAAATTTCCTAAAAGTATCCAAATAAAAGATTTTCTCTAATTGTGTATCAGGTTCACTTGGATGCTTCTTAAAAAACAATCTATCGATACGCTTTCAGTATACCACAAGCCCCCAGTTTTATTTCAAATGATTTCAAATTGAATTCAAGCGTAGCCCGTGCCGAGTTTTGACCAAAAATTTCCCATTTTTTGAAAAAAGTATATTTATATTACAAATTCTGAAAATCCGAAGCTATGAACAATTTGTGTTTTCTATAATTTATTCATTAAAATACTCAAAATTATTCAGATATAAAATCATTAACACACTTTAGCCTGGAATTAAAAATGACAGACGAATTTGATAAAAATGCTAAAATGTGTTTTTGTTTTTTTTTTAATTAATTTAAAAATTTTTTAGAATGACTAATTTGTAGATGCCTTTCTCTATTATATAATATAATAATTGTTATGAAAGAAAAAATAAATAGAAACAAATTACAATTCCTGTATGTGGTTGGATCGACCGACTCGTTTCCATGCCAGTGAATTTTAATGTTTTATCAAAGTTTGCATAAGTTTTGGAAAAAAATCAGTTAAATTTAATAGGACTATAAATTTTGTTACTTTAATTTTAAAAATACTTTAACACTTAGCGGCCTGTGTACAAAAAATACCCATTAATCGTAATTTATACTATTAAATTAAATTTGTATCTATGATAAACAGTACTAAACTAACGAACAAGCGCAAATCTTTATCGTAATAATCTTAATTTTAAAAGTTCACAATGGCTTCAATTTAATTTTTTTCACATTTGGAAAATTTGTGAGTTTATTGACAAATCGATATTTAAATGACATCCTAATGTCCATGTTCATTGTTGAGGAAACTTAGCACACCGATTTATCGTGGCGCAAGGACAAAACCTATTCTTTTTGGGGAAAATCTGTCCTTATTTAGACCTATTTCCCTATGTTCCTCTTGAAAAGAATACCCTTTTTGCTCGCTGTGAGTAGCAAATATTAAGATATTTCTATAAAAATCTGCATACTGAACCACATTGCCCCATAAACAACGCCTGTTGATGTTGATTGAAATCGCTACATATTGAGAACTAGTGTCCATAAACTAACCAAAAAAAGTGGCGGGTATTTTTTTAAATATATTTTCCAATATAAATAGGTTTTTCCCATGGACTAATGTCAGTGTGAGAAATTTCATTAAAATATTTATATTTAATATTTGCTACCGGCATATTATTATAATATTTGCTACCGTGGGCATAAAAGCCAATTTTCTCGTTGGACCGTTATATGAGCATTAAGTCTAAATTCCAACGAATATCAAATGAATTTGTGCTTGGGTCGATATAAGTCGTTGTTTCAAATTATATTAAAATATCTTGTAGGTGGTGTGATTCTTTCCAAAATGAATAGGCTTTGTTTTTGGGCCATAAAATAAAGCCTATTAAATCTGCCAAATCTCGTTAAGCCATTCACTACCCTTGTACACTACAGGACGCACATTTCTGAATAAATATAAAAACTACGATAATGCAGTAAAACTTAATATTTTTGTTTAAATATGTTCACTATTATCTTGGTCTTAAAAAAAAAATCACCATCTGCTTAAACTGTTCATCAGGGCAATAAAACAAAGTTATATTTTTTAAATCAACCTTTATCTCCGAAAAAGGGGCGCGAAATTTGCCAAGTACATAGATAGCTTCATTTAACAAGCAAAGCAAACCCAAAGAAAGCACTTTTAGCGCTTCAAATATTTTAGTCGTAAACAAAGGCTGAACAATATCAAAAATTTGATTTTCGAACTCTTTTTTTTGAAAAAGAGAAAATCTTAAATTCTAATACTTTTACAGAAACGCTCATAAGTCTTGTATTTATCCAAAGATTTTCTTTGGAACAAGAAATGGTTTACAATATTCATTGGACAAATATCTTATTTATTATTTATTTTAAATATTCCACTTTGAAACTTTTTGGCGAAGATAAAGATTTTTCCGTATAATTTAGAACTACTTAACCGATTTTAAAACATTATTCAAAATATATATTTCACATTAAATTATATATGGGTTACAATTTGATTAACCAAAATAGCTTGGCCATAAATCGAGTTATAGTCAAAACAATGAATTTTTAAATAAAAACAACTAATTAAAAAGCTTACTCCATTCAAAGCATAAATGCATAATAAAAAATAATCGCAAGCAGTGTTCAGTTTGGCTGCAAACTAGTGTTACTTAAATATTTTTATAACGTACACAAAATCTTTTCCAAACTTGAAAAACATTTTTTTTTTGGTAAATGAATTCATTCTTTTAAAATCTTATCGCTTGCTAAACGCCTTTAAGAAAAATTTTGAACGAAAGTGGGTGTTTTTTTTTTTTTTAAAAAAAAGTTATTACACTAATAAAGGTATAAGATGTGTAAGTAGTGTAAGTAGTGGAAAAAGTAAAAATTCTAAAAACATATGCAAACGGTATGTTCGAAAACACCTCAGCCATCACTTAAGCACCCACAGAAGTTTGCATTAAGAAATCAACATTTTTATTTTACACACATTTCAAATCTTTTTTCGTTTTATTTATTTTTTTTTGCATGAACCGGCAAAGGGAACTAATGTTGGTATGTTTTCACATTCATTCACCAGCACCAAAAGAAAGGCGTGTAAATTTTACATTTAAACAAGGTGAAATATATTTTCTTTCTTTGCCTTTCGTTTTCCTATGTAAACTTCCGCTGAAAATGCTGTCCCGTTATTTTTTCTACATATGAATTTCTTTTCAGTTTTTTTTTTCTTTTTGATGATTTTATGTTTAACAAACTTAAATTTCATTGAGTATTACCCTTAATATGTTTGTTTGACTTTTTTTTTTTTTTGCATACAGATGTTGTAAAAAAGTAGAAGATTTTATATTTTTCCCCCGATTTCTCCAAAAGAAAATAGGTATTACATGCACATGTTTAACATTATCTTAAACATGTTCGTAAATGAGGTGTCTGAATTTGGCATGCTGTATATATGTTAATATTCATATTAAAGGGAAGGTACTCTTAATCATAAATGTACATTTTTGCAAAAATAAATTTGTTTGTTAAAATTTTTTTTTGGGATTTACAAAAAAAAAATATTTAAAAGCACTATTATTCTCATTTCAAATCTAATAATGATGGTCTGCGGAATGGTTCACGCTGATTTTTAGATTTATAGAAATATGAAGTTATAATGTGCTCTGTGGAAGACAAAATTAGCGAACACGTTTTCTTTTTTTATCGTTGATATTTATGTATGAAAGCATGTCCAAAATTTAAAAAAATAAAATTTAATTGTATCCTGCTTTATTGTTCTTATAAGAAGAAAGATGTTTAAATAAAGATGAAAACGGTTCTTTAAAAAGTCGATTTATATCCTAATTATAGCAAATTTCGATAATACCAGAGACAATCTCTCGCTAAAGTAATGCGTATTAAATTATTTATTCCTTCAGTTCAATATATTAAAATATCCACCAAATCGGAGTAAACCACACCACAGATCATTCTTGAAAATAGTTTACTAAATGTTCCGTATTTAGACTCTTATGTTATTTCCCTTACGTATTTACTTTTCTCTTTGAATGTTGTATTTAAATGTATTTTGTAAATGTCATTACAACATAAATGAACGAATGATTTCGTTTCTAGTATATGTGGTCGTTAGAAAAACATTAATTTAGGTAAATAAAATATAAAAACACGGTGCTACATAAAAGAAATTGCAATCGCTTTTTAACCGGTTTGAGAAGTTGCAATATACCCTCAAATTTTCGAGATAACAGTAAAAAAGTATTTTATGCGTCTGGAGCATGTAAACACTTTGTCAACCGATTTTAACACTTATTTAAAATAAATAATTATCCATATTTCCAAACGTATATACACTAGAGCGACTCAAGTTCTATGGAAGCGAATTTCGTGCAAGGTGTACCCCCCTCAAAATGAGCATTGGTATTTTTTATGATGACATCTAAAATATTTCGGCTCCAGCTTTGACCACTTGTGAGCTGGACCATTTTGAAAACGGGTCTATTTTTGCATGTTTTGTTAATTTAAGAATCTGTTTCCTTACCAATATACAATATGGGTATCATAAGAAAGGTTTTTTTAAGGCGCGTCCAACTGTATATACAACTTGTCGAAGGACGATCATCCATGTCCTTTTTTTAAAGATATGATGTAAACAAAAAAACGGGTTGTGAACTTTGTTGTGAAAACTATTGTTAAGTTGTGCCAACCGACTGAAATTCGTAATAACCGAATTTGAGTCGTTGTAAATAAATTTCAGTTGGCAAATAGCTAAACTTTTCTTTTTGTGTAATCTTTTTATTTTTATTAATATAAACATGGAGAGATTTTTTTTTGATAATAACTAAAATTTTAAATTTCTTTTTAACTTTTTCACGAATCTTAATTGACAACAACAATATTCTTAAAGTTGCTGTTTTCTTGAGTAAAAGGAGCCTTTATTTGTTAAAATCGGTTGAAAATTGACAAAGTTTTGGCACCTTTTCTATATATATATATACAGTACAAGACAAAATAAAGTACTTAATAAAGTAATTAATTTGTTAAAAACGTTTGAAAATTGACAAGTATGGTACTTTTCGTATTCATACAGAATTTTGTTACTTCCTTCTTTGTTTGCATTAGAAAAGAAAAATCCGCTCTGTATATGAACCATTTAATTTGAAAGTGACATTAGT
Source organism: Delia radicum (assembly GCA_021234595.1). Lineage (NCBI taxonomy): Eukaryota > Metazoa > Arthropoda > Insecta > Diptera > Anthomyiidae > Delia > Delia radicum. Next base: position 108,752,955 of record CM037852.1, read on the forward strand.
CCATATGTGTTTGAAATGAGATATTTAAGTGTTTGCCTTTGAGTATATATAAAATATTGGTATCATATTTCGAAGAATTTTAAATGCATTTCTTATCACAGATAGTAAAATTTTTCATATGTTCTCTTAATTTTTTTTTTTAATTTTCTCTTAAAATGTTTCTCTTAAAATGTTGACTTAACACTGCAAAATATTAATTAATACATATAACATCCTATTGCTTATTACTATAATTTTATCTAGAATTGCATATACATACACTAAAAAAAAAGTTTACCAAATATTAGGTAATTTGATAAAAATTTTAAGAAATTCGGGAATGATTTTGGTCCAAAGAAACTTTAATTCAAATCAAGTATACAGTTTTTGTTAAAAACAAGTAAACGCAATTTATATCAATTATGTAAATTTGTATTCAAATTTAGTAAATTATGTCTTAAATTTTTTGAAACTTTACTAAAATTTAGTATATTTTTGACTTAAATTAAAAATAAATTTTGTTTAAATCTAGTAAAATCATCTTAAAATCTACTTACTTTTTATTAAATTTTAAGACGCGTGAACTTGTGCTAATGCAAAATTAATTTATTTTTAGTTCATAAGTTATACTCATATTAAGTTGGTAATTTAAAACAAACAACAAACAAATGTTTGCTTGTCTGTTTCATTTTATTTGTAATATTATATATTTATTAATATATTCTAAAAATATATATACTTTCAAAAATACAGGTGTTTCGGATTGCCACCTATCAGTCAAGTAATCAATTTCAAATATCTCTTAAGTTAATATTGACATAAATAATTATAAGAATGTTTTCGTTAATACGAACGTTTTGAATGTAAAATTTATTACTAGAGTTGTGTCGTTCATGAACGAACTAGTTCAATTGAACGTTTCAATCAATTGAACGATATGATTTGTTCACCAATATTCGATTTTGTCGTTCAATCGTTCATTTCGTTCTTTTTATTTCTTTTTATTTATAGAACAATTTCATCTCTATTCAATCAAATTGTTTGCAAGAGCAATTATTTTTTTTTTTGAAAATAGTAATAATATTGTTTCAAATTAAGAAAAACAATTAAAGTCATAAAAATAAAATGTTTTTTACAAAAATAAATTTTTGTTAGAAAAGTTGCAATTTCATAACTCTTTTTGTCTGTGTACAGTAAAATTTGCGAAAAAAAAACTCGTAAAACATGAATAGTGCGTAATAATTGTCCAACGAACGACACAGTTCACAACATGCAGATCCGTTACAAGTCAAAGCAAAAAAGAAAGATTTGAACGAACTAGTTCACTGACTCCAATTGAACGATAATGACCGAGTCACCAAAATGAACGATTGACAAAACTAAAACAATTATATAATATGAACTATAAACAAAATAAGAACTTTATAGGTTTAAAAATTTTAATCTTCTTATAGAAAATTTTTAAGAAGTTATTATACTCAATTTTAAGAAATTAAAATTTGTAGACTAAATTTAAGTAAGGTGCGTATTTGGTTTTAGTTTTTTCATACAATTTTAAAATTCTTACTTTTAGTATATTGTAGCTTCTTAAAGTTTAATATTTTTTATTAAAAAGGAATAAATTTTCTAATATTTTTTGAGAATATTAACCTGATTCAAGAAGAGAAAAGAAAATAAAGAAAATGGTTTCTTATTTTTGAGTTAATGAAAAATTAATATGAACTAAAATCTAATAAATTTGCATTATTAGTAAGCAATTTTATTTACTTTAAGCAAATTTCATAAACTTAATTTTAGTAAAGCGTAAACTTAATTTTTGTTCATACTTTTTTTTTTTTTGAGTGTATGTACTAAATATTTTTTTCATCTTGAAATTCAGAATTGGAACAAGAGTCAGACAGGGTCTTTATTGCAAATTTGGAGACAATATGATTGATATAATAAACGAATACAAGTACCTTGGTATCAAATTAACTTACAATTTATCTTTTAGAAAACACCTCGAATCTATACTTGCCTAATCTAAAACTGCGATAAATTCCACTTGGTTAAGCTATATTCACCACCCTAAGATACATTTTTCTAACAAACTTAGAATTTTCCATTCTGCAGCCAAATCGATTATGTTTTATGGTGCACAGGTTTGGTATATCTTAGCTTTGATGAAGTTGAGAAATTGTTGAACTATTTTTTGAAAAAAACGTTATATCTCCAGAAAAATACACCTAATAATTTGTTACATATTGAAACTGGTCTTCCCTCGCTTTTTTTAGAGCCGCTGAATTTGCATTTCAGTTATGTAAGAAAGGTTTTAAAGGTTTTAACTGCTTGCTGATAAGACCCTTCGACATAACACTTTTTGGCTACCTTATTGGAGATCATTATGCAGTGAAATCGGTATAACTCATGATATTGAAGGTTGGAGAACAAATATTCAATTCTTTCACAATCGTATTCTTGAATCTTTAAGAATCACTGAATATGAGAAATTCGTTGTAAGGGCCAGAGGCTCTAGATTTCATGATTTGTACCCCACATTACAGTATGATATTCGCCCATACTTTTGTGATAGTAATTTAGCACATGTCGTTAGCTTGATACTAAAAGCTAGAGGCGGCATTTTTAATTTAAACGCTCGTGCATTTAGGGGAAACAATGATAACATTTGTACACTCTGTAATTGTAATGAACAGTAAAACACTCATAATTTGATAGGCAAATGTCTATCAAATGATGAGTGTAGGTTTAAACTTTCTTGGTAAAAGATTTCTATTACCTGAAGAAGTATATGAAGTATTAAACGGAAATGATTACATGCGTCTTTACACATTTTTAGTAAATTGTTTAAAATACAGGGATCTAATTATAACGGAATTTAATTAAATGTACTTTAACTGTTATTCTATAAATAAGTAGTTTTCATTTTATTTATTATACTTTGACAATTAGACACACAACATTTCAGGTTATGATATATAACTATGATTTATTTTTTAAAAAAAGTTATTTAACATTATTTTTTATAATCTGTTATTGTTATTTTTATTTGTCAATAAATCATATATTCATTCATTCATCTTGAAATATCCGTCGCAGCCAATAAGATTCAATAGTATGCAAAAAGTAGTTTTGGAAATTTTGTTTGGAATAAAATCTGATCCTAATATCTGATTCTAATTTGCAAAAGAAAAATCAGATTTTTTAGAATTCATCACCAATGATAGCGTTATTCAACGATAAATACATAAGTATGCTTATTCCGTTATTCTACACACAGAGAACACATTCGTTGTAATAACCGAATTTGTCGTAATCACATTATTCGGTTACAGCTATCGTCATTTGCAGTTATGTCTACTAGCATATTAAGTATACTCGACCTATATTTTTCTAAAATTACTTACGAAATAAATAAAACACTGTTTCCAATATTCTTCTATTTTATTAAGTTTTTATACAAATCAAAAATGTATTAATGGTAAAAAAATAAAAATCAAAAACAAAAATTACCATCCTATATATACGGTCTTCAAATTTAAAGCCGCAAGTTCTCATTTTTAGTTCTGAAAATGTCTTTCTACTGAAATTCCAGGAGTACATTAATGTATTCTTCATGAATTTCTTCAAATATTTTTGAGCTCTGAATTTTATTTTACTTGCATACGATATATAATTCCATACGGGGTTTTCTGCATTTTTGTTCGAATACGAGAATTAAATTTAGTTTTATATTGGTACTAACTTGAAATATTTTCTTCCAATTTCCTGATTTTTCTAGCTTTTCCTCGCGCTGATTAACATTATTTTTATCAAATTTTTTTTATTTCAAAATAAAATTACCATAATTTTATTGACATTCTATTAAGAAGTGAATATTTAAAATCTTTTCGTACTAAACGTAGGCAGTTCCAAGTACTAATATTTATTTATTGTAACGGTTGGGTCTACCGATCATTACCACCATTATTTTATCAAATCAGTTTTTCACATTGCACAAATATAAACTTGTTGTAACATATTGTATCACTTTGAATAAATTATTTGATTATTCTTAAATAATAGACCGCAATATTAGATTGGCAATGCACATCATATAATGCTCTTTAAGAAGAGACAACAAATGCAAACGACTTATGCCAACTAAATTTTGTGTGAATGTTAACTAAAGAGGTGCACAAACATATCGATTTTACATCGTTATTATAGTACATGCTGCAATGAACATGACAATACCGTTACAGTAGACGCTCGTAAATTAGAACCGCTTTGTTTTTGAGCCAATTCTAATTTCTGAAATATTCTAATTACTGGACTTTTTTTTCGAATAAAAAATTGAGTAAATTTACTTCCAAAAACTAAAATAAAACTCTTATTAATTTTTTTAAATTCAATTTTATTTGATAAAAACAAGAAATCAAACTGTAACAATTCCGTCCAATACATCAAATGTATTTTTTTAAATTAAAAATATGAATATCAAAAAAAACTAATGCCAACAAAACATAACAATTCAGTCCACATGTATTTTTTTTTTAATAAAAAACTAAGAAATTGTACATATTTAAAAAAAAAAAAAATAATAAAGTTAGAAGTTGTTGATGAGGTAGACTGCACAATGGCCATGTTTACAACTAATCTTTGTTTGACACATAATCAGTTATATTTCTTTGTTTTTTTTTTTGGTTTCATCGAATCCGAAATATCATTACGGAGAGCCAAAAGATGTAATTTGGTGATTTCCCTTTTTAGGTTTACTATGATCAAACAGAATAAAAATAAATTTGGGAATTTTCAGTGTTCAAATAACCAAAATACATTAAACGCTCAGAAATTAGAATTTTAAATTCGAATTTCAGAGCGTTTAATGTATTGCAAACACTGATTCTAATTTCTGGACGTTCGAATTACTGAAAGCTCTAATTTGTGAGCGTCTACTGTATTATCTTTCTACATGATACGATAACTGATACAAATGTTAATGAGCTCTAGCTTAGTAGACGAAATCAAAAAAATTAAGTTGTGTTGGTGTTTGATCGTTCGATAGCATAAGACGGCGCATATTTATTTTTTTAAGTTCATGTATTGATCTAACATGTGAACGACCTGTTACTTGAGTACTGTGTTGTATTTTGTAATGTGTGGAAGTAAATTTTCCCAATGGACCAAAACCCTTTAGAAAAATATTATATTAAGCTTGCAAGCATAAGCGTTAAGCTTTAAAAAGACTTTAGAAAGTATTGAAAAACGCTTTAATTTTATTGTAGAAAAATCAAAACGGAACCCTCGTGATAATATTACTGAAATAATATTTTAATAAGCTTATGCCGCTAATTTTAGAATAAGCTTATGTCAACAATTGTAGAATTAGCTTATGCTTACAAATTTAGAACAAGCTTATGCTACCAATTGTAGAATTAGCTTATGCCTACTTTTGTAAATTTTTTTATTAAATAAATTTATTAAGTAAATTCTTTTGTTTCGTTTCTTATACTTTTTTTTATTAAGTTTGGCATGTTTTATTTTATTTATTCACTGTTTTACTTACTTTTTTGTACTTTTTTTCACTTATTGTTATTATTTTTTATTTATCAAATTATGACAACCGCACTATCTTCGATCAAAATTGACAATGACAATGCAAAGTAATCAACGACGTACATACAGAATTTAACGGGACTTTGTTGCAGCGACATGTTGTCAGCACGTTGTAAAGAATACTACTTTCTCAAACACGGTTGAAAAAGGCTTTAGTATTTTTTTTAAAAAAAGCTTATTCTAAAGTACTGTTATACTTTACTTATTTTGTGGTCCATTGGGTTGTTTTGTGTGGCTTTTTTAAAACAAACAGAAGCGACAATATTATAACATGCATACAAGTACATTTCGCTCATTTACTTCAATAACGTCATAACTCAAAAATTTTTATTTGTAGAAAATTAGTTTTAAGTTTTCAGTTTACTCCCACCTTAAAGAAAAAAATAACGACATAATTTCTCTCAAAAGGTGAGTATACAAGATATCAATACACCTTTTTACACAATATTATACTTGATATAACGAAAAATTCTGCGTCATTAACTCAAAAATCATGTTTTTTGAGTTGTGACGTTCTTGAAGTAAGTGAGCGATTTGTTAAAATAATGAAAAGACGTTATTTGTATTATTATTTTTATTTTTATATTACATATTCACGTGTGTGTATAATTATTTGTATGCTAGCCAGAAAAAAATACGTTAGCAGAAATTTCCTTAAACTTTAATAAAGAAATTTTCGATTTGATTTTCAAAAAATATTTTATTATTTTCAGATTGATATTTCAATTGATTCATGAAATATTATAACGAAGTAATAATAGTTATTAAATATTAATTTATGTACGGATGTTGGATGTAAACTTTAAATTCTTATGCATTATTTAAAATATTTATAAGAACAAATATATTGTATGCAGTTTTAACATATTGAATTAATGCATAAAGGCTACATCGTTTTTTTTTACATATTTTTATATAATTATGAAATCAACTAGCAAACATAAAACTTAAATTATTTTCATTCTAAAAAATGCATTTTTTTTATTTTTTCTTTATTTTTTTATTTTTTTTTTTTATTTATCTTATATAAATGATTTCTCCTTTTTTTAATTTTAAACAGAAGTTTGGTTTTATTTTTAAATTTTTTCATTTATAAAGATATGAATTACATTATTAAAAAACAATATGAAACCACATAAAAATTCAATAAACATTAATAAAAGGATGTGGTTTTAACATTTTGATTTTTTTTCATTTTATCTCTGGTGTTGTTTAACATCTTTATCATTAAAATTTTCATGAGATCTGCGTCCCTATATTTAATTGTAAAAACATCTGAAATACAAGTATATGTTAAAAAAGTGGTACATTTAAAAATAACCAAAAAAATTACCACTAAAAATCTTAAATACGTATTCAGCCATTTTTTATTTTATGCAGCCGTTCTCGAGTTATGGAGTGACAATCAAAATGTACACTTGTTTTTATATATATATAGACATATAGATAGATGAAAATGACTAATGTTCAGAAAAATCATCACATCTGGACCAAACGAAAATATTTAAAAATTTTTTTTTTTTTTAAAAAACCATCCTCATTGCATGTTCTACAAAACGTTTTCAGCTATTTTTTATTTTATGCAGCCGTTCTCAAGTTATGGAGTGACAATCAAAATGAAAACTTCTTATATATATAGATGAAAATGGCTTATGTTCAGAAAAATCACCACATCTGGACCAAGCGAAAATATTTTTAAAGAATTTTTTTTAAAACCATCCTCATTGCATGTTCTACAAAACGTATTCAGCCATTTTTTATTTTCTGCAGCCGTTTTCGAGTTATGGAGTGACAATCAAAATGTACACTTTTTATATATATAGATTTTATTAATATTTAATTTTATTAATAAATAAAACTGTTTGATTTTTTTATACAAAACACACTCCGGTAATACCGGAAGAAAAACGATAACGGTTGTAACGGAGTTTTAACTGATGAAAATCGGTATAGTTCGGTTAAACGGCACTGAAACGGATACAGCAAAACGGAGTTAAAACGGATAATTTTCGAAAATTTGAGTAATCCAATTTTACTGTACGTTAATGGTCCGTTTTCGTAAAAGCTTCGACGGATACGTCAATTCCGGTCCGTTTTCGTACCGTCAATGCCGGATTCATAAATCCGTTTCTAACGGACAGTCCGTAAAGTTGTTTCTTGGGTATATTGCCGTGCCATAAATTCTGTTGTTTTAATAAAATTATTTTTTTATCATATTTTATCGATTTGAAACAAATACGGCAGCCATGACCGAATTTTTTTGTGTGTACTTTTTTCCCTCTTAAAATTGCCAATACGTTTTTGTTACGATTTGCCACCGATACCTATTAAATACTGTTGTTCATTTAAACCCCGTTTATAAATTATAACCGATACAATGCCAATACCGAAACAATTGAATTATAAAGTACCGGTATAACACAACCAATTCCCTAAATAAAAAAACATGTGTTTTTCTAAAAATACAATTTTATTTATATACAATATTAAACATGTTTAATCAATTTCAATATATATATTTTTTATTAAAAAATTGTATTACAAACTTGTGGTTGCCACACTGAGAGACTTATCTTCACTTCAGTAATGAATTTCTTCATAGCTGTAATGAAAATTGTCACTGGAACTCGTCCATTGCAACTTTTCATGGAATCTATCAAATCTATTTCATTAAAGTCAATGTTTATGAAATGTTTGTAGAATATATGAAAAGCTTAATAAAACTAAAGAATCCTTCATACAATTGAGCGTTTATAGAATTTATGAAACAGTTTTATCAAGAAGTTTCCTAATAAATAAAGCACTTCATGAATGTCCAAAATTAATAAGAGTATTCATTAGGGTGGGGCGATTAGTATAGAAGGAAAAAAAATCTTAATGGGCGCTTTGCGTTTCTGATTCTTGGGATTGTACTGAGCAAAAAAAGTCCACTAGACCATACGTCTACGGTGAAAATCGAGCTCCCACATTTTGACTTTACGGCAAAAAAGCCCTATTTTGAAATTAAAAATTAACCCCTTAAACCCCCACCCCACACAAATATGATTGATGCATTAATCTGCTAGAGAATCTTCCCAAGAAGAGATTGATACCATAATCTTGGATAAGCTCCTCCTGCTTCCTGAGATATGTCCATCCCACACATTGTTACTTTCACAAAATACGGCTAAAAAGTCAAAATCTGGAAGCTCGATTTTCAACGTAGACGTATGGTCTAGTGGACTTTACAATCCCAAGAATCAGAAACGCGAAGCGCCCAGTAAGATGTTCAAATCGCCCCACCCTAGTATACATACATTCAAATAATTATAATAAGAATTAAATCTTAAAACCAAAGTATGAAAATTAATGAAATTATACAACTTTATTAAAAAATAAAAAAAATTAGGTCTGAGCTATGAATTTTTTTTTATGAAGCTATGAAATTTTATGATAAAAAGTTTATGAAAAGTGTCTTAATATTAATAAAATTTCTCGTATATAACGAAATTCTTCATTGACTCCACGAGAAAAATTATATGAAATTGTTTCATTAATAGCATGAAGGATAAAATTTGAAAATTGCTTGACATTCACCAAAAAAAAATCTTGATTTGAAAAAAAAAAAATAAATAAAAACACCCGTACGTAGTAGTTGTATTTCAATTTTATTTATTTCTTTTTTATAAAAATATATTTTTTTTTACAAAAATAAAAAATTTTACAAAAAATTATCAGTTGGAGTAATCCGATTCATTATTCAACCTTTTCAAATAAACGGTACATCTTTAACTTTTTGTTGCTAAAACATCCTCGTTATTTTCCATAAATTTTCACGATTTAAATGTATTAAAATAATCGTTCTAAATAACGCAATCGGTAAAATCAATGAAAAGAAATATATATAAACAAATGATCTCACTATTTGTCAGCTGGTTAATGTTTTTAATTACGAGACCAGCGGGATCTGAAACTAGACTATCAGTGAACTAAAAACCCTAAAGGGCTTTGAAAACTTAGCTCGTATTTCATTTTTATAGCCTTATGGAATTTGGCTATTTTCTACTGTTTTTTTTTTTTTTTTTTTATTAAAAATTTTATTTACTGAAGACAAAAATATGTTTTCTTTAAAAGTTTTTAATCTAAAATATTTATAACTTTAAAAAAATTCTAAGCTTTTAGACTAGTTTTCTAAATTTTAAATTAAAAAAAAATGCCAAATATCAGTTCTGCTGACTGTTTCATACTTAATAAGCGCGTATTATAAAAAACACACCTAGACGAATGTGTGATATATAAATATTTCGTATAATTTGCATTGCGTGAGTGATGCAAACCAAATTCTATGTAGCACACTTTCGAGAAACAGATTATGAATACCAAGGGGCCCAGACGTATGAGTGTTATTTAAGTTTTAATAAAAACAAATTAGACGCTTGTATGTGTTGCATTTTTTAAACTTGCCGTTGCATACTTTAGGGGGACATAAGTCGAATGAGTGATATATATAATGTTAATAATTTATAAACAGAGAAGATAAAAAATTCCAAAATCCATTGTGTTTATGGTAAAAAATATTGGAAAATGGCAAAAATAGTAAAACTACAAAAAAGGTTAAATAATTATACTTTTTTTAAAAAAAAATTAAAAAAAAATTGAAGGAAAAAGCTTTTAAAGCGAAGAATACCAGTATCTGATAAAGCCATTTTAAAGCTCAAAAATCTTAATAAAAAGCTGTTTTTAAGTAAAAATGATTTAAGTAATATGAGTAAAAATGTAATAAAATGGCAAAAAAAGCAAAAGAACATATTTATCCTCTTTATAAAGTATAAGCATATTTTTAAATAAATAAAAATAATTTTCTTAAAAAATTAATTTGAAATTTTTTTAAAGCACACACAGAGAAATAAAGTTCCAACCGAATTGAAAAGTGTATATTAATTGTAACAACTTATAAACTCAGTTAGAACAACGATATTTCCATTAGATGTCTGAATATTTTGGGTGTTGCAACGAAATTCAGTTAAATTAATCGAACTTTGTTGTGAAAACTAATGTTAAGTCGTAACAACCGTCTGAAATTCGTAATAACCGAATTTGAGCCGTTGTAACTGAATTTCAGTTGGCAAATAGCTACATTTTTCTCTGTGTGTATTTTTATATGTTTAACAATGCTTCCATTTTCGTCTAAGTAGTTTGTTTTTTTCAAACACACAAAATAAATTAAATAATTGTCCTGCAAAAGGCACGATTTCAATGAAATTTTATTGCTTTTACAAAACTGTGTTTAAGGAAAACTTGTAACAAATTACATAATAATGTTTTAAGGCGTTAGCTGCTTGGGCTTTAAAAATCTTGACCAAACATATTTTTTCTTTATTCTGGACTAGCCTTAAAGATTCTTGTAAATCAAGCTAAACCAAGGATGTCTGGTAACACCATAAAAACCTGACGTACAGTTACAAGCTTTTAATTTGCGTTGAAAAGACTTTTATATTAATTTATAAACTTATTTTTTTTTTAAATGACCTCGATACAAATATTAAATATTTGTAGCCAACAAACTTGTGTTCCAAATAAACTTAAAATAATTTGTGTTAACCAATTAAAAATGTAAATATTAAATAACTTTTTTTATAATTTCATGTTCATATTTTAAAATAATAATCATAAAATAAACTTTAAGTACTTTATATAAAAACTAATAAACTTGGGTTTTTTAACAATTGAAAATTTTTTTTATATTTTTTGAATTTTTTCCTATAATATCTTTACATATCGCACCGATATACCGTTTTGCGTTTCGGTGGCCAACCTAGGTTTTTTTTGTAAAGTTCTTTTGCTGTATTACATAAAGGTTATTCACAATGGGTGTACTAAATGATGTAAGTGTTGTATAGTCGTACCGAAAATAGTAGATCTTGTGAAAACCCTTATATACACACAGAGAAAAATTGAGGTATTTGCCAACATAAATTCGGTTACTACGACTCAAATTCGGTTATTACGTATTTCAGACGGTTGGTATTACTTAACATTAGTTTTCACTACACAGTTTTGTTAATTCAACTAAATTTTAGCTAAAGGGTCCGCCAAATAACTTTTTTTTTTTGAACTCCTGATCAAATTGGACTTTGTATGGCGTCATACCAAGGTCTTTATGCAAAATTCGTCTCAATGATGCTCCGAAATCTTCAATTGTTGAGAACGACGGTAAATTGATGTTGATGGCGCTTCACGCACACTTTCTGCCACAGCAGCAATATTCTCGGGTGTACGCACGGGTTTTGGCTTTTCACGCTTTGGTTTATCGATGAGGATGCCAGTTTCTTTCACTTTTTTCACAAGATAACGAACATACGGACCATACTCGTTCAGCGGAAGGATAAAACTAATTATCCGTCAAATCAGACATGAGCTAAGTGTTACCATTCACGAAATAAGCACTAGTTGAAAAAAAAAACGTTAGATGGCGGAACCTTTACAACATCCTAAATATTCAAAAATATAATGTAACTATCGTTGTGCTAACTGAATTTATAAGTTGTCACAATTAAGATACACTTTTCAATTCGGTTGGCGCTTTATTTTTCTGTGTCTGGTAAAAAAAAAAATCTAGTAAAAACTAGTAAAATTTTTACTAGTTTTAAAGTTGAACAAATGATAAAATTTATCACATTTATATGCCAATCGTTATGACTTTACTTTTAGTGATTCACTTTAAAGTTTGAACTCCACGAATGTCTTTTTCCCATTTTTTGTAGATTTGTTTGTTCATTTACTATTTTCACCATTGTTTCGTTCGTTTACTTTTGAATATTTTGAAACCTTTTTTTAATTTTGTTTCTTTTTTACTAGATAATTGAGTTATTTAATTTATATTGTACAAACTTAGATATTAAAATCAGAACATTTTTCAGCATTTATGTCTCACAACTAAATGTTTTTAAAACATTTATTTTGTTGGTTCCACTTTGACATTCTTTTTTAATAAAAAAAAAAACATATCAATATATATATAAATATATAAACCTCATAAAAATATTAATCCGTTAAAAAGTTACACATTTTTAATCACTTACTATAATACTATTGTACCGAGCATTGTGCGGTTTAGTTGTAAATAATCTCATCCCTATCTCAATTTTTTAAAATATGATTTATGAAACTTTCAAAAACAAATGGTTCATATATCAATCAATTTTCAACCGATTTTAACAAATGATTGTTGTCTCCACTGAGAGAGGATATAAAATATAAAATCCAAAGTGTTCAGAAGAGGTAAAAACATGGGAAACGGTCAAAAACTTGAGTTCTAATAAATTTGTATTTGCTTTTCTACAAATGTGTGTCACATGTACGTGTGTATAAAATTTAAAAATATTGGAAAGAAATAGCAAAAAATTGGACGTGAAAATTTTCTTTTGTAGAATTTGGGTATAACTATGTTAAAATTTTATTTGTATTTAAATAGATTTTCTAAGTAGTTTTTTAAATCATTTTGTTTTTTTTTTTTTGGATTTTCGAACCACTATATGAAAATTTGTAAACTGTAGATTTGTAAACCGGTTAATAAATAAAATCGGCGGTTAATCGATTAATCATTTAATGAAAAATAAATATAAAGGGTCCGCCATCTAATGTTTTTTTTCCGATGCCGATTTTGCCAAAAAAAAATCATCTTTTCAGATGAAGCTCATACTGCATGGCCAGCCGAGGCAGCCATTTGAATGAAATTATTTTCCATTATTAACCGGAAGGATTGTACTTTCAAATAAAAAAGAAATTTGAGAAAATATTCAGTAGTTTTTTTTATAGCATTTTATTTATTTTATTTATTTATTTATTTCCTTTTCTATGCAACAAGATTAAATCTTATGATTATAGCATAGAAATATATGTGCTCATAATTTGTTTGTACATAATTAAATTAAAAACAGTTGTGAAAAACAATATTTAGAAAAAACAATCAATTCTCATAGCAATTTATAAAGGTTATTAAAAATAAAACAAAAAACAGATATATATATTCCAATTGAACAGGTATGAAGATGATCATGAAAAGAAAATACAAAGAATAAATAAAAAAAAATATATATATAATTTAATATTACGAAAGAAGATATTAAACATTGTAGTTAAAGTATTTGTTCAGATCTTTTTTAAATATAATTGCATTACTGTTACCCTGTAGTTTAAGTGGTAGTTTATTCCAAAGACGTGTAACGGCAACAAAGAATTGCCAGGTCGACGACAGGTATTTAAATTTAAAAGATTTTATCAGCTTTCCTCTTTTAGATTTAGCAAAGTTCAGACGTTGATATAAATAATTTGGCTCATGTTCATATATAATTTTATGAAAAAATGTTAAGCATCTTATATTCATGAGATTATCAAAGGTTATTCCGTGAAGTTTCGAGTAATACGGTGATAGTGCGGCATATTTACTTAGTCCAAAGACATATCTAATGATGTTGTTATAAGCTACATTCAGTTTTCGTTTACTGGTAGAGTCACTATTAGCAAAAATTTCACAGCCATAGAGAAGGCTGCGCATAAGGTATGAATTTGCAATAAGTTTTCTGGTTTCCAGAGATGTGAAGGACCTGGTTACCCAAAGGCTACGTAGCATTGAATATGTTTTCCCTACAATGGTGTTGACGTGATTTGACCAGGTAAGAGTTTCATTAAAAATGATTCCTAAGTTTTTGACAGATTTGACAATCTCAATTTTTTGGCCATTCAGTGTGATATCCAAATCTTTTGTGGAATTAAAAGTTTTTTTGTAAATTAGAAGGCATTTATGTATAATTTTGTTGTTTGGCCAATGTAGTTGTTTAATAAGTTTGTTTTTATTTTAGCTAATAAGGCCTAAAGTTCTTTATGTAATTAAAAATGCATTTAATCCATATTTTCCCAACGTTTCGTGAATGTTATGTTCACTTTATCAAGGGATTCGTTGTAAGAAAAATTATTTTTATTACATTGCACAATAATTTTTATTGTAGACAAACATAAAACAGTAAACATGAAAATTAAATTAAACACAAACTTAAAAATTATATCGCAGGTTAATTATAATATTGCAACACAGTAACTGGCGTTAATGTTTTGTGATTTATTGGGGTTTATGCAAAGGCCGTTGGCTGTCGCCCATCGATGAATGCGATTTAAATCCATGTTAAGTTTACTAAGAGACTCATCAAGTTTACTTATTGGGGTGCTTAGGTAGAGCTGGACATCATCTGCATACAAATGTACGTTGCAGTTGTCCAAATGGGTAGGAAGATCATTCACATACATTGAGAAAAGAAGAGGCCCCAAAATAGATCCTTGGGGTACCCCTCTTGTCACAGCAAGTTTTTTCGATGTAGAGCTATCAATGCATACAGATTGAGTACGGCCAGAAAGATATGATTTTAGCAATTTTACTGAAGTGTCGGAAAAATTAAACATTGATTTCATCTTGTCACACAGGATATTGTGGTCTACCGTGTCAAAGGCTTTAGAGTGATCAAGTAAAACCAGAAAAGTTATTTCATCATTATCAATATTTTGTCTCAGGTCCTCGGAAACGTTCAATAGGGCAGAAACACAACTGTGTTTTGGACGAAATCCAGATTGCTTATCTGTGAGAAGGCTATATCTTTTTAGGTAATTGTTCATCTGCTGGTGCAAAAGTCTTTCCAAAACTTTAGAGACGTATGGCAAAATTGCTATTGGTCTGAACTCTATGTTAGCCTTGGGTACGGGTAAAATCTTGGCATGTTTCCAGTTAAGTGGAAACGAGCTGGTTATTATAGCACTATTTATGAGATCTGTTATGTAAGGGAAGAGTTTAGGAAGAAGAATTTTTATGAATTTTGTATGAACATTATCTGATCCAACAGCACTAGACTTTATACTTAAGCAACAGTTATACACGTAGATTTGGCTCACACATTTAAATTGAAACTGAGGGGTGTTGGTAACATAATTATTAAAGTTGTAAAAACTTGGATCAGGTGGTACCATGGGCAGATTGGCAAAAGTTTCATTGATTTCATCTACGTTGATCAAGTTATTGGCTTTTTTTACGGATTTTCCAATACCAATTTCTTTTATCGTCCTCCACGTTTGCTTAGTGTTAGCCGCATTTGAAAATCTGTTTGTATAGTATTCTGATTTAGTTTTTCTTATTAAATTATTAACATCACGTCTAGCCCTTCGATATTCTTCACGTAACATAGTGGTTTTAAATACGTTTCCAACGAAAGCCAGATCCCTATTCTCAGTTAACGACTTGATTTCAGGTGTGTTCCATGGCCTAGTCTTGTTGGTTATACGTTTAGTTCTTTCAGGTACTGTTAAATTATAGAGCTGAGCAATGTTGGATTCAATAAACGACAGTTTGGAGTCAGCTGTGGTCATAGAGTAGACTTCATTCCAATGGATATGAAGAAATTGATCATTTAACAAGTGCATATTAATGTTTTTAAAGTCTCTGTATGTATATGTTTCCTCTTCAATATACAAGTTAATGTCATACGACAGAAATATAAGATCATGTTTAGAGAAGGCAGGTGCATATATTTGATCATACAGTTGTACACGGGAAGTACTTCCGACAAAGATAACATTTTCAAAAAAAAAAATTTTTTGGCGGACCCTTTATTTATTTTGTTTATTTATTATTAAAAACACAAAAAAACAGTTTTTTTAATTTCATGTAAAGTCTACTGCACTAGTTTACATAGTGTTTGTTTAAAAATATTTGAGACTCCTTTGATGATCGTTGACTTTCGAGTGTGAAATGATAGTAAAAATTGGAAAACCAAATAGAAAACCTTTTAATAAAAACATATTGTAGTTAAGTTCGTTCTGTTTTTTAGCGGGCGTGTGATTTATGCAAATTAATTTGTAAAAGTGCGATTCCCACCAGAAGGCCATAGTAGCTAGTGCTCGGTTAGCGTAATAGTATATAATTTGTAATTATATAATTATTAATTAATAAAAAAAAAAAAAATAATTCGTAAAAGGTGATTTTGAGTTAAATAGTAAAGTTTAGGGCGGGCAATTAAAAAAAATATCCAAATGAATCTATGAATTGTTAATTTCATAAAATAAAATATTTCCTAATTTTTTTGAATTAAATTAAATTGTTACATATTTTAAAAGCTGTTAATTAAAAATTAATTGAATCAATTAAATGATTGCTCAAATTCGCAACTTGCTTGACTTTTTTTCATGTTGTCGTGATTTAGGTTCGAGATTAACTGATAGTTCTTTTGACCAGGGCAGGCAAAAATGTGTCGGTTTTTTGATGTCAAACAACGTTTTGTTCAATGTTTGAAAATCCTAATTAAATTAGCTGACTAGTGAAAAGTTGTGTCGGAAATTCAGAAATGTGAACCGTAAACACAAAAAAATCGTTTTAAAAAATCCATGAGCACACATTTTATATTTTAGATTACTAAACAGAACTAGCATTGTTTTCATAAAATTTTTACCATCAAAACAGCCTACTTACAAAAAATATATAATATATGAACGTATATGGATGACCATATAAAATAAGATATGAACATATATGACCATATTTGGCCTTATATGTAAATGAAGGCTAATTTCTCTAGTATGTATGAATATGGATGAATATATATGATCATATGAAATATATATATGATCTTATATGAACTTTTTATTCGGGTTTATTAACCGTATTTTGTTGTGATAACAAATGTTCAGCTGTACCATTTGGTAGTAACCAAATTTCAGTTGGCAAATAGCCAAAGTTTTCTCTGTGTGAGAATTTAAGTTTAGCACCACAAAATATTAAAAACTAAAGTTCAAACAAAAATGTTCACACCAGAGGCAATTAACACCCCGTAGTTTACTCTGTTTTTCAACAGCGGCAAAACAAAATTAAAAGCTCTACTCCTTTTCATAATTTAATGGTATGGTATATTAAAATCTAGTAAGTTGTATGTGGTATATTTAGATATTTTATCTTTTTGGGTTTGAATCCACTCGACTGTATGTCAACAGTTTTATTGTTCAAAATCCTAACATTTTTAAACGAATCTCTTGTTAAATCTCCTGAATGCAAAATCTTAAGCATAGTCATAAAACTAAACTCATTTTAATCTTTATGAAGTCATAAGGCTTATTTGCAAAAATAAAAATATAAATAAATATAAATACAAAACTATTTTAAATTCTCAAGATTTTCTAAATACTAACAAACCACAAAGAATTTAAACGATGTCCAACTGTAATCTTTATTGCTCTATCATATCCTTATAATGGCTTAACTAAATACCTAACACTAACACCTCTACTCGTTTTTTTGTTTTCGGTTACTTTGCAAAAATTAAGTGTGTATATGTGCAGAAACAACATACACATACGTATTTGGTACTCATTTTCTAAAATTATTTATGTTAAGTGTTATTTTGTAGATAATTGTGGTATAGCTTTAATGATGGCGTTAAAGAAAATAAATATAGACACCAGTTATTCATTTTCTTCCCCCATACTCATACTCACACAAGATATTACATTTTATGATATAATGTGTAATACTAATTTGTTAAACACACACGCATACTGAAATAACAGCATGTGTGCGTACATGTGTTGATGGTACGTATGTAGTATAACTAGGAGGGGAGCATTAAAAATAATCCCTGTAATCATCAAAAAACAAAAAAAGTTTTTTGTTAAAAAGAAATAAAATAAAAAATGTACAAGAGGTGTTAGGTAACAATTATCCTGAGAATAACAAGAAATAAATAACATTTAGGAAACGTATTATCATAAAACAATTTTGCATAAATTTATTTTATTTTAAGGGGAAAAAAGAAACGAAATTTATAAAGTAATAAATTACATACAACAGGGATGCATAATTGATATTTTCAATTTTTGCAAATTAAAAAAAACATCGCGTGTCTGTTGAATTGTCACGAGCTCTTATAAGTTTTTTTTAAATTATGTTATGAAAAATAAAAAATGATTAATTGACAAAATTGTTTTTGCAATATATAGACGCGATATTAAGTACTATTCTAAAAATAAAAATTTAAAATTTGGACTAACATGGTATCCCTGGTGGCCATTTCTTTGTAGACCCCTATTTCAAAAGCAAAATCGAATACCACAGCGAAACGATGAGTAGTCCCTAGTACAATAGTCCCTAACGCAAACGGATTGTTAGATTTTTAATTTGCATTAAAATGGTACCATGATAAACAGAAAAATTAAAAAAAACATCCAAAAAATCGTTATTTTAAATATAAAAAAAAAATATAAGAAAAAATTTAAAGTTTTATTTGTTAATTATTAATAAAATAAGAACAGTTAAAACAAAGCTGTTAGCTTTACAAAATGTTAGTTATATTTGATGTGAATTTTAGTTAATTGAAAAAAGCATTTTACGCTATAAAATTAGCAAAAAAAATTACTAAATGTTTGTAGACACAAAATAACAAACAAAAACTGTAATATTATTTTGGCAATATTTACTTTAAATTTAGTAGAATTCAAATAACAGTTTATTTTGCTAAATCAACAGATATTTGTGCTAAAAAATTCTAGATTGCAGATTTCATAAGGGTAGACTTCTATTCGCAATAAAAACAAAAGCGAAAAATTCTCATTTATTAATGATTTTTTTTTTTTTTGTCTACAATATTTGGTAAATGTGTTTGCTGATTTTAACAGACTATTTTGTTATTTTCACTTAACTAAAATTTAGCTCAAATCTAACTAAATATTGGTAACTTCAACAGATTTTTTTTGCTATTCTTATATTACTAATACTTAGTAAAAAAATCATCAAATTTTAACAAGTTTTTCTGCAATGTAATTTTTAACTAATTTTTAGCAGCTTTTTTTTGGTATTTTTGCAGTTTTATTTCTATGAGTGTAGAAACAAAATTAAAGTATGTGATTAACTATACACAAGGTTTCAACATATATTTTGTTGAGAAAAATATATTGGAAATTCTTAAGGATATGAAAGAATAAAATTTTCAAATTACAATACTTACGATTTTGTGTCTTGAAAATGAAAGAATTGGTTTTAATTCTAGATATTCTCCTCTTTCAGTTGATACCCATATTGACATTAAATAATGGTGGAAATATTTACATAAATTTTTCTAAATTTGTATATCTTTAACACTTTGAAGTCCTTTAAAAAGCAGAAGAGATCAGAAAATTTAAAACTGGTTTACTATACATCATCTGTAGTTTCATTTGTATATGTTTTTTTACTGGACTTGTTTTACTTTTGGCAAAATTTCTGAAGCGTTGTAGCTGTCACAAAGTGATATATTTTTGAAAAACCTTCCTCTGTCCTAGCTAGGAATAAAAAAAATAATTTTTATTGCATTTTTTCAATTTATTCCGTTGCGAAGATGCACTAAAACTACCTAAATACGTTCTCAAGTCATGTTTTTTATAAAAAAAAAAAATACGAAAAAACTTTTAATTTTAGAATAATATTATGAAGTTAACTGTCTGTAGTTAAAAAAACAAGCACTTATTTTTCAAACACATAAAAGGTGTTTTTTATAGAGGTATAGAACTTTGAAATTAAATAAAACAAAGATGAATTTTTCAAATTGACATTAAATTAATTTTATTCGAAACATAATTTAAATATGACTTCTGGCTGGCTCAGACGAAGTCTAATCTGGAATTGCAATTTTGGATGACTTTTTCCAACATGTGTGGCCGTATATTGGCAATAATCGTCGTAGACTAGCGACTTCACATATTCCCACAGAAAATAGTCCAGCGGCGTTAAATCGCACGATCTTGGAGGCCAATTCACGGGTCCGAAATGTGAAACAATGAGGTTACCAAACTTTCCTTCAATAAATCACCAGTTGTGAGACATGTTTCGTCGTCTTGTTCAAACCACAGCTCCTGCACATCATGGTTGTTCAATTGATGAACGAAAAAGTCAGTAATCATGGTTATATAGCGGGTACCATTGACTGTAACTTTCTGACCAGCATCGGTTTTAAAGAAGTACGGACCAATGATTCCATCAGCCCATAAAGCACATCAAACAGTCAGTTTATCTGGATGTAACGGTGTCTCAACATACACTTGAGGATTATCATTACTCCAAATACTACAGTTTTGTTTATTGAAGTATCCATTTAACCAAAAGTGAGCTACATCGCTTAACGAAATTCGCAAAATTTGTCCGGTATACGTATTTCGAACAGAACCATGATTTTTAAAATAAATTTGCACAATTTGGAAGCGTTGTTCTGGCGTCAGTCTATTCATGTTGAAATGCCAAACCAAACTAAACATAAATCACTTGACAGCTGACAAAATGGCCGCCAGTTAAAAAGGTGATCCAACTTAAAGTTTCATACCTGTATAAAAAACACCCTTTAGTTATTTCAACTATTTTATAAATTTGTTCAAAATAGTTTACTACCACTTACCGATTTTTTTAATTTCATTTATTATTTTCATTTATTTAAAGTTTCATTCCAATTACACTTATTATAAATACATTTTTTTGCAAAAAATATTCAAAAATTCGGGTCTGTGTTTTTATCAAAGTGGTTTTTTTACATGCAAAATTATTTCAATTCAAATTACAAGAAATTGAAAAAGTTTTCATAAATACCGCAGTCATAGAAACAAAATGTGTGTGTAGTTTTGGGTGTACATTTTTTAGAAACAAAACAAAAAAACAAAAAACTGAAATAATTTCAAATAACTGAATATAAATTTTATTTTTACTGATCTGTAGTTAAAATGTGAACATTTATTTTTAACTTACTGTTCATTTGTTCTTAAAGAATATTTACAAATAAATAACAAGAAACATTTGATTTAAATGAAAAGTAAGTTGACCGACATTTGAGTGATTTATCATTTATGTTCAACTAAAGAGACTAACTAAAGATACATTTTCAGTTATTTTTAAACTACAAACTATTTTGAATTTTTATTAATTTTGGACTTTAAAGAAATTGTTTAACACACAATATTTAGTAGTTGAAATCAAAATAATATGCACTTTAAAACAACACAATATATATAGTTTAAATAGGTCTGCTCAGTTTTCTATTAAATCAAATGTTTTTTTTTTTTATTTATTTTTAACTATTAAAAAATGACCTCAAAATGCGTAAATATTAGAATTAATTGAGCTGTGATATTAAGTTAAGATGTTTTTTATTAAGTTTTGTGTTTAAATGTTTTATGTTACATGTTAAATGTTAAATGTAAAATGTAAATTTAATCCAGCTTAATGTAATAACGTCTATACTACGAATCCCTAGAAAAAGTCGACATATAATCGACGAAACGTCGGGAAAATTTAAATAAACTTGTTTTATTTATTCAACTATAGGCCTTATTAGCTTATTTAAAACAAAAAAACATATAAAGATTTTCTTTTATTTTCACTATCCCAAATTAACTTACAAGTTATTAAAATCAACGGTTTTTCTTAAATTTTTACTATCATTGGTTCAAATAAACAATTTTGGTTCAAATAAACAATTTTTATAAAAAGAAAATTTTAACAGAATATAGTAACATAAAAACCGTATTTATGTATAGTTTGTTTTTTTAAGAAATGGTAAAATAAGTTAAAAAAATGTTTTTTTGTATTTTAAATGTATATTTCTTAAAAAACTAAGTTTAATGATTTTTTTTTATTAATTAATAATCATATAATTACAAATTATATACTATTTCCCTAACCGAGCACTAGCTACTATGGCCTTCGGCGCGTTGTAGCGAAAACAGACCAGTGCCTCTGGTGGGAATCGAACCCACGACCCAGCACGCTACCAACTAGCCTACCGGGGCGCACAAGTTTAATGATTACTTTTTAAATAAACTTTAACCACAAAGCCAGAAATTGCTAATGCTCTGAAAAATCAAGCACTGGCAGAGCACTGTTTTCCAATTGTTCAACAAAGAAAGTGCTGGCCAAGCACTGATTTACAACTCTCCGCCAACGTTAGTAAAAAATTCTTTGCCAGTACTTAATTAACAAAATTTACAATTGTAAAAATAATAAAAGCACTGGCACAACAATGGCTTAGAACGCTTTCCCAACATTGGCAAAAAGTGCATTGTCAGTACTTATTTACAAAATTTACAACCGTTAACATAATAAAAACAGTAGCACAGCCCTTGTTCACAACGCTTTCCCAACGCTGGCCAAAAGTGCTTTGCCAGTGCTCGATTTACTAACACATATATGTTTATAACGTTATAAACATAGGGCACCAATTTACTTAAGACATTTATTTTCAAATTTCTTTCTTTAGTAAAATTGTAGTAAAAAAATCGTACTTAAAAAAAATATCCAGTTTTTTGTAATTAACTTAACTTAAGCAAGCCTATTATGAGTTCTGTTCAAATTACCAAAATCATTCAATAAGAAATAATACAACTCTTGACTTAACCCATTCCTGCCTATTGGGTATTTAAATACCCAAAAAGGAGTCATCTTAAAAAAATTATAGCTAAAGCCAGGTAAGAGTTGCATCAAATTGATTTTTATAGGTAGGTAGAGAAAGGATTAAAATACTTTAGAAAAATATTGGTGTAAAAATTGGGGGTTGGTAATTATCTGTTCAATTGACTGCAAATTTACATATTCTGAAAAATTGAAAAAAAGAATTGAAATTGCCTCTGAAAAATTGGAGAAGCGACACATCGGAAAACTTTATTGTTGGCTAAAGTGTTAGGTATTCTTTAAAGTGCAAAAAATTTGTGGCTGAGTAGGACCACTCACTTGGGCTACAAGTATGATTTCATGACATGACCATTAAAATACGTATTTTACAGTTTTATAAAGTACCCTTGCTTGAAATATCGATTATTTTCAAGTAAAAATGAAGAGTTTTACATGAAAGAGCATAACAAAATAATTTAATTAAAAAACCACAGAGGAATTATTTTATATTAGTGGTTAATTCATAAGTCCCAAGTATGGGAAATCAAAAAGAAAATTATATCAAATAACTTCCAAAACCTTAAGTGAAGAATGTGTGAAATTTCATCGATATTGGACAATGGAATCGGGGGTCAGGCATTAATGGGTTAAGTGAATTACAAAGTAGGACTATACAGTTCATAAATAAATCTTGCTTTCATATCTAAAATTCTTAATTTAATTAAAAATTTTAATTTCAAATTTATAATGAATTTGAGTTATAAATTTTCTTATTTCAAATATAAAAAAATCAATCTTTTTTTTCGAAAATTTCACAATTTAAAAATTTGAATTTACCCAATTTCAAAAGAAAATCTTTTTTTTTTATAAATTGCAATTTTCTCTATGAAAAATTACAAATTCACAGTCAGAATATAAATGTTTTTTTAATTGAATTTTATTATAATTTATATTGCAGAAATTGAATTTGTATGTTTATTTGTTTACATAATTTTATTATTTTAAAAAATAAAAATAAAATTTTATAAAAAAATTATAATAAGTACATACACAGTTTTTTTTAATAATTTACTATTTACTTTAGTAGTTGTTTTACCAATGCTTTGCCAACGTTTTAAAATTATGATTTAGGTTCTGGCGAAGCACTCATTGCCAGTGCTTTGCCAACGTTTTATAAAAGAAACGCCCAAGCCCTGCCCTTTATTATCATTTTGAGGTTGGCAAAGCACTTATTTTATCATTAAAAAAGCACTGTATTGGTTGTTCTACCAATGCTTTGCCAACCTTTTAAAATTATGGTTTTGGTACTGGCAAAGCGCTAATTACCAGTGCTTTGCCAACGTTTTAAGAAAGGAACGGCCAAGCCCTGCCCGGTGTTATCATTTTGGGGTTGGCAAAGCACTTAAATCTTCAGAAATTCAACGCTCTGCCAACGCTTATACCACCGTTGAAAGCACTGGGCCAATGCTTTGCCGTTCGTATTTTTCTGGCTGGTCAGTTACTGTTTAAATACTGTAAGTTTTATTAATTTAAGCAAACTTTTTAATTTAAATTAAGAAAAACAAAATAATGTTTTATGTTAAGCCACCTTATTTGACTTTGCTAATTATTTATTCAATATTTCAATTTAAAAAATAATGAAAATTAATTCGGATGCATTTCGACTTATGTCATCCTCAGCGAGTACATTTAAACTAAAAACTCAAAACAATATTCGTATAAATTTGTTAAAAATAGTTTGACAAACAAAAAGACAAAAAATGAAAATAATATATAAATTAAAGTTTTTACGATTTATTTTGAAATAGTTCGATTGTTTTGAATAGAGGTGAGCGTATCGGTGCTTCCATAGTGTTCATTGAAATGCTTCTATTCAAATATATGTAAATGCTCTCGTAGGCATCTAGTTTTTTAGGTTTATTTACTTGTTGTTTTAGTTTAACGTTATCGATATTCCATTGTGTGTGGTCATTCTCAAGTGCGTGTAGAGCGACCGCTGATTTTGTTGTTTGTCGTTTTTGTATATTTGTCAAATGTTCCTTATAGCGTATTTCGACATTTCTTTTTGTTTGGCCAATGTATTTTTCTCCACATACACAAGTTATTTCATAAATTCCAGATTTTTTCAAATTATCGGTTTTGTCTTTTAAACGTACAATAAAATTTTCGATTTTATTGTTGCTACTATGGACAATCTCAAATTTGTGTTTTTTAAACACTTTTTTGAGTTTGTTTGTCATCTCTGGAATGTAAGGGATAGTTATTCTAGAAAACTAGATGCCTACGAGAGCATTTACATATATTTGAATAGAAGCATTTCAATGAACACTATGGAAGCACCGATACGCTCACCTCTATTCAAAACAATCGAACTATTTCAAAATAAATCGTAAAAACTTTAATTTATATATTATTTTCATTTTTTGTCTTTTTGTTTGTCAAACTATTTTTAACAAATTTATACGAATATTGTTTTGAGTTTTTAGTTTAAATGTACTCGCTGAGGATGACATAAGTCGAAATGCATCCGAATTAATTTTCATTATTTTTTAAATTGAAATATTGAATAAATAATTAGCAAAGTCAAATAAGGTGGCTTAACATAAAACATTATTTTGTTTTTCTTAATTTAAATCTATAGACTTTGCGGTAATCAAATTTTATCGTTTTTTACAAAAAAATAAATAAACTTTTTAATATTAAAAAAATTTACGAAACTGTTTCATAAATTCTATAAACGATTCATTGTCCGAACGATTCATTAGTTTTATGAAGATATTTAATTAATTCTACAAGCATTTCATAAACATTGACTTAAATAAAACCTGTTTCATAGATTGTATGAAAAGTTTCAATTGACGAGTTCCAGTGACAATTTTCATTAAGGCTATGAAGAAATTCTTTACTGAAGTGAAGATAATTCCCTCCGTGTAGTTTTATTGGTTTGGATCTAAAAGTTAAATAATATGAGTAAAAAAATAAACAAATGAACAAAAGTTTAAAGTATTTTTTTTTTTTTGTTGAATTTTTGACTTAAATTTTTTTGGTAAAGACTTTCAAGGTGAAACTTAGCATGTCATAGTGTTCAAGTATAGTCTACCTAATTCGGTCCATAGTTTTTCAAAATTTAAAAATCCTAGGCAACTAAAGTCAGTTGCATTTGGTTGCGAATATTTTTGAAATTGCTGATATACACTCTTTAAAGATTTTATAATGAAACAACATTGATTTTTTTCTTTTTCTAAAAACATTACAGTTTTTTTTATTAACTTTTCGATTTTTTGTTAAAAAAAAATTATAGGTTTTAATTGTTTAAATACACTAACATTTACATATATTAATTTATATTAAGAAAACATAATATAAACAATAAATACAACGAGAAATCTCAATTTGTTTTAATTACTAAAAAATTATATACACATTTTTTTAAAATAATTTTTATTAATTTAATAAAAATTAAAATAAGTTCTGATTTTTTTATTAGAATGTTTAGTTTAGTATTTTTAAAAGACATCTAAATGCTTCAAAGATAATAAGTACACTGATAATAATCCATGCATAAAAATACCAATAAATGTCAAAATAACAAAAACTTTTGTAAAATAAACCAATATTTGTTAATTTTACGAAAGTTTTTGTTATTTTGACATTATTTTCGTATTTGTAGCATGGATTGTTATGAGTGTAGTTACAAAAAAGTTTACACTGATCGAAAAACCTTTATCATATTTTTAAAAAGCTTTATCAATTTTCGTACAAGAAACGTTTTTATCACATTAATAAAAGTTTTCTTAAATATGATAAAATACTTAATTGACAACAAATTGAAAAAGCTCTTAATAATTAGGACAAAGCAATTACTCTTATTGTTAGTATTTTATTTGTTTTTATAAAAGGGTTTTAAAATAATTTTAAATATTTTTAAAAGTGAAAAATTTTTATACAAGCAAAATTTATATTTAAAAGAACTACAAAAAAATTAAAAGAATGTTTAAGTTTATAATTTTGTATATTATTTTTTTATAAAATTTGTAGGTTTTAGGCAAGTTTTTTTTTAAATATTTGAAATGATTAATTTTCAAAAAAAGAGATTCGTTTTGTTATGGAAATTTAAGTTTTTTGAAAAAATAAGATTTATTTTTTATAATTATATATTTTGTACATAAAACATTGATTTTTTTTTTAAAGGTACCAAATAAATTTATAAAATAATTATATAAATATTTTTTTACACATTACAAATAATAATAATAATTAAATATTCTTATAATCTAAACACATTTAAATGGGAATATAATTCGTTTTTTACACTTACTATTTTTAAAATTTATAAATACACTATTAATAATTTTTGGGTTTAAATTTTTAATATTTTGTTTTATTTTTTTATTAAGGGTTTTTAAATCACAAATAAATATTGCTACTGGTTTCACATTTATACATAGTATTAATCTTTCTTTTTCTTATATTAAGATTTATCGAAAAAATATACATAAACAACAACAACAACTTAAGATATTATAAACAAAAAAAATAATAACAAAT
Source organism: Delia radicum (assembly GCA_021234595.1). Classification (NCBI taxonomy): domain Eukaryota; kingdom Metazoa; phylum Arthropoda; class Insecta; order Diptera; family Anthomyiidae; genus Delia; species Delia radicum. Next base: position 108,780,490 of record CM037852.1, read on the forward strand.
ATACTAAATATTTAATTATTTTTTTAAACTTCCGGCTAAGAACATTTTTTATTTTTTTTTCATAATTCCAAGTACTTTATGGAATTGTAGAATTTACCAAAACAAATATGTATAGAAATTTTTAAGAAAACGTAATGTTGATTATATAAATGACGACGTTTGATGATGGGGGCTTTAAGGTTAAAATCCTTTAGTATTTAAAAATAACAAATAAAACAGAGATTATTATTTTTAAATTATTAAAAACAAAAACATAAAAAATTTGTGTATAAATTGTTAAAAAAAATCGTAAAAGAGTTACATCGAGTTTTTGAAAAGCTTTTTTTAAGGAAACAGCTTTCTTGGTAGTAGTTTGAAAGTATAAACTTAAGCCACATTCAAACTAGACAAAAAAAAAAAACACGTATTTATTCTATTCAAATGGTTCTTTATTAATTTCCACTCGTTTTGGCAAAACTCGTGTTTTGAAATGTAGACTGAATGCCGCATTAGTCTAAAAGTTTATAAAAAAAAGTTTTTAGTAAACACTAGTAAAGTTTAATAATCGTATTCAAGTATGTAGTAGAAAAGCTTTCAAATTTTCTATTTTTTAACTTCTGCAGGTAAATAATTCCTTAATAATTTTAAATGCTTGTACCGGATAAGATAATTACTTAAGCTTTAAATACCATTTAAGGTTTCTTCTTATTTTAAACATATGTACTTTAAAAACTTTAAAATAATCAAAAGCTAAGTTTACACTATTTTGTATTATGGTTTAGTTATACAAAAATTAAAACTTTTTCTCAATGATGTAGAATTTCGTGTTGCAGTAAAAGCTTATAAGAAAGCTTTTTTGCAAGAGAAAATATTTAAGCACGCGTTCATAAAGCTTAAAAAGTAAGCTACAAAACAACTTTAGAATAAATACTTTTTAATAAAAAAAGCTTCAGCTTTGGCAAACAAAAAGCTATCTATAAAAATGATTTTAATATTTTCTTCTAGTTGTTCTTTTTTATACAATTTAAATTATTCGATATTAAAATTGAAAATTAAAAAAAGAGAATATGAAAAACTCTTTCATCGCACACACAAAAGTTATTGCCAAGCAATTAGTAGCATTTCAACTACACTGATAGAATTATCTACATGATATTAATAAATTTTTGCATACAAGCAATACAGGTGCACTGGAAATAAAATATTATGAAAAATATAATATTATTTTTAAAAATTTCATTCACATAATGAAGAAGTTTCCTATAAAAACTAGCTTCAAAAAAAAGTATGAAATTTTTTTATTAATTTTTAGGAACTTTTCGTTCATTTTGTGCTGAAAAGTTTTATTATGTTACAGAAAATTTTCATTATTTTTCGTCCATTAAAATTATCTTTGTTTAATAAAAATAATTGCATATATAAATCCTAGTAATACTTTCTGAAGTTTGTATTTCTTTCTGCACTAAGCGAACATTTTGGTAAGGTTTTGGTAAAAGTACTAAATATTAGTTCAAAATGACGTTGCAGGAAAAACTATTAATAATAGCAGATTTTTTTTCTTGCTAAATATTAGTAATAACAAAAATAAACATGTTCAATCTACAAAATGTTAGTCATATTGAAGCTAAATTTTAGTTAATTGAAAGTAACAATTTAATCTACTGTAATCAGCAAAAAATTTGCGGTAAATATTAGTAGACCAACAAATTTAATTTTCAATATTTTTATATAAGTTTTTTTTATGTGAATAAAAACACTGACTTTCTAAAAGTAAAAGTCTTCAATTTTTTAACAAATATTTCTTTTAAATTCATCAAAATATTTAAGATAAATAAACCAAGCATTTGTTTAAATTGCAGTTTTTGTTTGCTGTTTTTTCCATAAATCTTTAGTAGAAGATTTAGAATAAAATATTGTAAATCTATCAGTTTATTTATAAATTTAAGGTTAAAAAAACAAAAAGTTTGTTGATATTGCTGTATTTTTACTGTAAATACTTACTAAAAGATTTGCAAATATTAACAGAGCAAATTTCTATTTGAATTTACAAACATTTAACGTCAATACAACTAAAATTTTGTAAATTTAACAGTTTTATTTTTGTTGATCTAATATTGCCAATATTTAGTAAAAAAAAGAAATTTCAGCTGTGCTTCATTTGTCATTTTTAAACTAATTTTTAGTATGTTTTTCTGCTATTTTTACAGGTTTATTTATATGAGTGTATTTGATGTTTGAAAAGCTTGTCCGAAACTGCTTTATAAGATGATATGCTACCAGATTCTTTTAAAGATTTTTTTGTGTGAAGTAAAGCTTTGTTTTGGAAGTTATCAATGGGATACAAATTCAAAAAGCTTTTGGTAATTTTTTATTAAATAAAATACTCAAGTTAAAAGTTTCGATATTTTGTAACTAGCTGACAGTATTTAAAAGTTGTTCAATTATATTCAACAGTATTTCCCACATAATTTCTTGAAAATAACAACTAACGCGAAGAAGCTTTTACAAAATATTTACTTCAACAAAAACATACATGTAACAGTAAGTGGAAGAGCATTTTCACATTTACTATAAAATAACTCCACGGGGAATATATAAATCACCTGATTATCTTCATGTTCAATTCATTTTAAAAAAATTAATAAATAAACTGTGTCAAGAGAGCACAAAGGTTCTTAAGTAATGGCTTTTTCAATAAATTGAACGTTAAAATATTAAGGAATTTTATAAACCAAAAAAGCTCTGCGAAATCTTATTTTTAGATATAAGTAAATATTTAAGAATGCATTGACTTTACCCTGAATTCAATTCCGTTAATTCATCTTAAATTAAATGCTATCTAAAATATTTAAAATTTTAGAAAAATAATATTTAAAAAAGCTTTTGTGATAGAATTAGCTTTCAGATTATAAAATTTCTTTGATTTTATGTTTTCAATTTATTTAAATAGGCCATAATTTTAAAAAGCTTTAAATGTAAAACCCTAGAGCAGTTTATCCACTTAAAACTAAAAGTTTACTAAAATACTTTTAAAAACCGATTTTTCCGATTTCAAAAACTTAAATTTTATAAATTTTCTTAGGTTTAAACTGAAGTAAAACTATACATATAGAAATAAAAATGTTTCCATTTAATTTCCTTAACGGTTTGACTTTTGCAGAATTTTTGAAAAAAAACCAAAAATAGTGAAAAGATTTTTTGGCAAATTAAATTAGCCAATAATGGCAATAAATGCTTTGTAAATATCCGTTTTAGCAATCTAAAGCTTTTCTGAAGCTATCTCTCTGTTTAGCACTCTATTAAAAAACCTTAAAGCTTTTTAACGGTACATTTTGACTCTTTCTAGATTCCTGCTTTCTTCTTGTTATAAAAGACTGTGTTTTAACCTTTTAACCCCATCATTGACTAAATAAAACTTGAAAGTTTTTCATTAATACTTTTAAGGCGTTTTAACTAAAAACATTTAAACTAGATTGTTTTTTAACTAAAGTTTAACTTGATTTTGGAGCATGATATGCTGACCAAAATCGTAAAAGTAAGGGCTGTTCTTCGTCTTTATTAACCTCTTGTTCAGGATGTTGTTGTTGTTGTTTTTTATCTAAACGCCAAGCTACCGGTAACCACCAATAAGATTCATATGAATTATCGGATGTAAGTGATAAATCTTCTAGGGTAGTGGCTGCGGTGGAAGAAGATAATGGTGGATCTTCAGTTGCTGTTGTCGTCGTTGTGGTTGTTGACCAGTTAGAAATAGGGAATTTTGTAGATGTTATTGTATTTAAACCATTTATTCTTATAATTTTACTATTTCTATTACTGCGATTTGATATTGACGACAACTCACTTGTTGTTTTGATATCATTCGAACTTTGGGAAGAAGAGCTTTCTATGGATGTAGAGCGTATTGTAGAGCTATCAGTTTTCTTTGGTGTTGTTAGTAACGGCATTATTTTGGACCATATTTGTGATGTTGATAGAGTTGGTTTTATTGTACTAACCAAACTTTCTCTGGTGGGAGCAACATAAGTACTTAATATACTACTAATATCATCATTTTTTAGTTCGGTTGTCGTTGATGGTGTTGTTGATGGTGTTTTTGTTTTAGTGATTGTTGTTGTTGTTGTTACTGCTGGACGTATGCCCTTCACCAATTCATTAATTAAACGTAATTCTTCAGCCAGATCAATTTCACTTGTTATTGTCGTTGGCATTGTTGTCTCAATTTCTGACAATGTAGTAGTTGCTGCTGCTGCTACTTCTGTAGTTTTTGTTGTTGCTGGCGTTGCTGGTGTTAATTCACTATTTATGCGTTGGTTTTTGCTTGCTATTTCCAGATCTTGTTTGGCAAAGTGTTGATAATAAAACCGGTCATTATTATTGTTATCGTTTTCATTATGGACTGTAAGTAACGGTGTCACTGGCATAGCAGTCGCTGCTGTTGTTGTTGTTGTTGTTTTGGTTGTTGTGGACAACACCTCAACCGGTTCTACTTTCGATTTCTTCAATACTGTATGTTGTTCTGTTTGGCCTTTACGCATGCGTTGTGATTCTTCAAAATCCTTAAAAGCTTGTTCTTGTCTCAACAACAATTCTTTAAGGTCTATAGACTCAGCCGATGAAAAATGTGAAAAAGACAAAGACTCCGGTGTAGTTATTTCAATATTTTCTATAATTGTCGTATCATCCAATTGTATTGTTGTTGTGGTAGTATCTAAAGGTTCATCATTCATTATTGTTTCCAAGGTTGTATCTTTGCCTTCATCATTATTACTGTCATTTTCATCAGATATTAAAGGATTCATAGTTACACTTCTAGTATATTCAATTTTATCTTTTGTTTCCCTAACCAGCTCCATTATATTGGGTATTGTAGTCATTTCTTCATCTTCGCCTATATTAAGAGTAAACTCAGAATCAGAAGAGCTTTCTTCTATAGGAACTGTAATAAGAGAAGAGCTTTCAGCTAAAGGAGTATTTTGCAAGGTTGTTGTTGTTGCCGGATTGAGCAAGGGCAATAATGATTCAGTTTGTAATAATTTTTGTATATCAATCTCTTGTTGTTGCTGTTGTTCTTTTTCAGATTGTTTCTCCGTTTCCGTATCCATTGTAGTTGTTACTAATTGTACAGATGTATCTTTTTGAAATATAGATAATTTATGGGGTTTTAGTATTTCAAGGCCTGAAGCTGGCAAGGATATAGCATCAATTTTAAAGTCAGTAGTATCAGCTAAAGTAGTCAAGGTATTACTTTCAGCTAACTGGCTATCCCCGGTAGCAGAAACTTCTATATTGCTTTCAGATTTGTTAAAAGCGGAATTTGCTAAATCATTTATGGCTGCTACATTCACGTCAGTGTTATTTAAGTTATCAATTAAAGTTGTATTAGCAATATCCTTATCTAAACTTGCTAAATCACCTCCTCCTCCACCACTTTCATTTGATAATGATGAATAATCTTCTAAAGCTTCTTCATGATATATATTAAATTTATTTTCAAATATATTAAATTTTAATGGTTCATCTTTTGTAGGTGGTTTAAGTTCTACCGTTATGCCCTCTACCGACTTTTCGTCTTCTCCATTCTGCATTTGAGCCCCATAATTAGGTGGACTTAGTTCCTCTTCCATAACATCATCATAATCGTACTGTTCATCGTTGGGGGAGTTACCCGCTATTAAACTTAAATAGTTTAATGCTATTAAATCTGCATTAGTTCCTATAACTATCGGTATACATTTGGTATCCACCTGTTTGTGACCCTCCGGACAATCAATACGATTTGGTAATGTGAATATTGATTTTGGTGTTACTTTACGTGATTTCACTTGCTGTTTTATTTCAGGTGGTAACTCAATCCATGCTTGCCATGCTAAGTTTTCCACAGTACTTTCGATGGGTTTTGATGTAACAGGCAATGCCATCGTTGTACTCAAGGGCATATCAAGTGTCATTAACACTTGCATGGCCGCCAGTAGCTGTGTTAAAAATATTGTGGGTGTAAAATTCATTTTGATTTGTTTTATTTTTTTGTGATTTTCGTTTTTATTTTGCGTATTTGTTGTTAAATGTTTTATAAATTCAATCTGTGTTGTTTATTTGTTTAGAGGTTTTTTTTTTTTAAAGTAGGTATATTGGATTTATATTTTTCTGTCGCAAACATTTAATATTTTTTGTGTTAATTACAATTTCTGTTCTGCAGTTACAAATGTTTTATTTCATTAATATCCGGTTTGAAACTGAAAAGAAAAAGAACGAGAAAAATCAATATTAATGACAAAATTATATTTAAAGGTAAAAATAACTGAAATAAATTTTTAAGAAACTCTACTGTTTTTATGTTTTAGATAAAATCTGTAAACTTCCTGAACTGGTCCATTTTTATTTAAGACTCCAAAGTTTTGTAATTTATGCCATATTTCGATTGTTTTCAATTCATTGGATCTTTATAAAAAATCCAACTGACTTCAAATAACACATTTGTGGTGAATTGAGAAATGGGAGGGAAGGAAGTGTTAATATAAAACAAAATAATAATTTTCCGCAATTTATGTTTGTTACCAGATAAATACAAAAGAAAGTGAAAAGAGAAAATTTTAATTTAAAAAAATGACAAAGGAAAAATAAATACAACACACGGAACTAAAAGTGCGAGCATAAAAAATATTTTTCTAGATTATGTACCTATTTGTCTCAAAACAATTATGATGTAAAAAAAATCCCCGATCTATCACTTATTGTAAAAATCTGCTTCGAATTTGTAAAAATTAATTAAATATTTTCTTGAAAGCTATGCGAGTATCTCAAATATAGAAAGAGATATCGCTAAACCGATAAATTTTTTAGTTGCGTGGATTGCTATTACAGCTTGGTTTCAATATTGAGCCAGGTCCGGGTGGAATTCCGAAATGCGTCTCCCAAACAATATTTTTATGAAATAGCTTTATAAACATTTATGAAACAGTTTCATTGGACGAAAAAATTAAGGATTTTATAAATATAATGAAGCTTTTAATTTGAATACGATTTGTTTAGACAGAAATCTGAAAACAACAAAAATCTATGTTGCAAAATCTGCAAATTAAGTTCAAAACAATCTATTTTTAACATTTTTCTATATCTATTTTATGGATTTGAATGTATGACGACTCGTTTTATTCATTTTACAAACTTGACGCAATATTTGGCGATATTTCATGGTGTGGGCAATATATACTTCAAAAAAACAAAAAAAAATAAAAATGATTAAAAAATTAATTTTGTCAAAATTTTGCGACCGAGATAGACCTACACTCAGAATATTATATACCTTATTGTTTGTAATTTAATACAGATGTTTTCAGTTGAGGCAAACATAAACCAACAAACATTTATTTATTAAATAAACAAACAAGTAATGGTGTTTTCTTTTCTGGAAAAAAGTTTTGCATTTTAAAGTGCAAACATTTCACCCTCGCATCAATAAAATGCTTCATTTTTACAAACAGAATTGAACACAATTTTATCACATATTGCTTTCTTTAAACATGTGTGTTTATACAATATGCAGTCCCGGTTTGAATCTCAGCCAACATGAAAGATTTTTTTTTAATAACTATTTTTTTTTAATTAAGGTTTAAGTTAGCTTCATATTTTTTTTTTATAATTTTTATTATAATTTTGTTTTTTTTTTAACATATTTTAGGTCAAAAATTATTAATGGCCTGTTTCTCGATTTCGAAAGAATGCATTCTTTCGCTTTCTAAGCGAAAGACAATTGATTTGGGTTTCTCTAACTAAATTTCTATGCGAACGATGACTTGAAGTACAAGTCGAATGAAAACGTAACAGTTTTCATACAAAATTTGGTTTCTCTATTTCGAACGAGTTGTCAACAGTGCGAACGTAAATGTCAAAACCAGTCAATTGCTTTTTGATTTCGAGTAACAAAATATTTTCAAAAAAATATATCATTCATTCCATTAGAAAACGCAAAAAATCTGAACACGGGTCCTCTGATTTTGTTTACTTTTTGTACATGAATACTCTATGGTCCCATTTGTACATTTCCTTTTTCAGATCTCCAAATTTGTAAAAACTCGTGATTTTATGCCTGTTTTTAGTTGTCATAAATATCAAAAAAATGCAAAAAGCACTTCACTTTGAAGTACCATAACTTTTTAATTGTATATCGCATGTTATTAATTTAAACGATATTTGGAAGATGCACTTGTCTACTTTATAACTGGATTTTTTAAACAAAATGATTGGTTAAAAAAAATGCATACTTAATGCCAATGCAGTTTTCTAATGCATTTTTGAAAACTTTCTCCCCCTACGATTTTCGAAAAAAATACAGTTTACTAAAATATGGAATATTAGCTAAGTTAAAAATACTGATTTTTATGGAACAAACATGTCTTTTGTTTTTAAGGATTTAAAAAAAAAAAATATTTTTTTATTCTATAAAATGGAAATATTTTTATGAAGCACTTTTAGCATTTTTATCAAATTTATGAAAATCAAAAACGCTCATAAAATCGCGAGTTTTTACAAATTTCGAGATCTGAAAAAGGCTATGTGTAAGTGGGACTATAGAGTATTCATGTACAAAATATAAAAAAATCGGAGAACCTAAAAAAAAATCCTCATTTTTCAATGTTCTTTGCTGGAATGAATGATATAATACAGAATTATAAATATTAAAAAAAAAAGAATGGATAACAAAAGGTAAGAATAAAATAACACGAATATTTAGAGTTTTTAAGAACTTTAAATTTCAGCTAAATGAAATCCACAATGGAACAGCTGAAAACACTGGTGTACTTTTTTGATTTTCTTCTTTTGATTTATTAAATTTACTTTTGTTTTATTTATTTCTTTTATTTATTTATTTGTCATATACAGCTGATCACTGTTAAGTAATGTTGTATTTATCTTCAAACAATTTAGTAGTATTTTTGGTATTTGTAAAGGAAATTGTAATAGAAGTTTAAAATATCCGGTCTGGCACCATTATGATTTGTAAATACGTAAAAGACAAAAATTGACACACGTAAGTATAGGCGAACGATAGCTTTCAAAATAGAGAAACCCAAATTGATTCGAATTCGAGTTACTAGCTTGCGTTCGCTTAGGTTTTTGTTAGAGATCGTGGAACAGGTCATAAATATTTGCAAACAGAAAAAATAAAATATTATAATATAAAACCAAATGAATAAAACTCCTAAATTATAATAAAAAAAAATTGTAGTCCAATGACGACCTTATGCGTCAGAAGCCAGCACACTACCATTCGGCTACCAAGGTGAGAGTTTTCTCGCAAACATCTTTATAATATATACACATGAGATTGACAAATCGAAAAAACAGGGCAAAAGCAAACACGGCACCCTCTCAGGGTGTTCACATTATTTTATAAAAGAACACAAAAAAGGAAAATTGAGTTCAAAGCACAAAAAAAATTACATTTTTGTCAGAAAAGAAAATGCCATAAATACGTTCATCTGTATTATTTAATAATATGAAAACATATATCTTTATATAGCTTAATATGGATATATGTGATCTGATCACATACACATAATTTTATAGATGATTTTGTTTTCCGAAAATGTGTATATGGTCCCATACATATGAATAGCTACATTTATATCGATTGATATTATCATAGATGTGTACATATGATAATTTCATATATAATTTTATATGACTATTACTATACTATAAGGAATCCTATTAAAATTTTGTTTCACAATGAATCAGAAGTAATTAAAGATAATTTTAAATGTATACTTAAATTTTACTTTAGATGGGGTAAATATTACAAATTAAATTGTGGTTTGCCATTAAAAATTTAGACAATTTCAAATGTAATAAAGTTAACCCTGACAATATCCTTACACACTGCAGTGTACACATTTTTAATAAAATATAAAACATTTGATAATGCCACAAAGCTTTACATTTTGGTTGAAATATGTTCATTAAGATATTTGTTATTGAAAAAAATCATATAAACTGTTTATCTAGGCAATATATTCGAGATAGTTGTCAACAAAGTCCGATTTTTTTAAATCAGGCTTTACCTATAAAGAAAGGGGAGTTTGGTGTATCTCGTAAACCAACAAAGCTAGAATCTGGCACTTAACTTCATCCAATGACCAGAACAAAATCAAACAAATAGCTTTTGGATATTCGAATCTTTTAGTGGTAAAAATGAGCTGAGAAGTTTGAAAATTTCATTTTCGGACCCATATTTTGGAGGGTAGTAATGGTTCAGGGTATATATGTAAACCCTTTTATTTTAAATTAAAGAACCACTAACACTAACAACAATCTGAAGTCGAAATAGAAATAAATCCACAAACAAAAAGTCGGCAGTGAAATAGGTATTCAAATTTTAAAATTTTATTTTCAATGAAAATGAAAATTATTCAAGTTCGAGGCCATACTCTATATTTCTTTATTATGATATTGGCCTAATAAATAATCTATAGAGTTTTTGTTTTCAAATTTATTATATGAGCTCGAAATTAAAGATTATCACCATTGATCAAAAAATAAATTGAAAACTTGTTTTTTTGTCTACCTTTGGTAGATATTCAATACACGTTTTTGTTTCTTCCCCTTTTTATTTGTACATTTGTTTTTAAAAACAAAATGTACAGGGGGAGTAGTAAACAAGACCATACTTTGTCTTTTATACAAGTTTGATATAATTTTTAATAAAAATATATATTATGTTTTTTTCGATCTTTAATTGTGCAATGAAAATGAAAATTATTAAAGTTCGAGTCCAAACTCTATATTTATTTATTAGGATATTGTCCTAACAAATAATCTATAGAGTTTTTGTTTTCAAATTTAGTATTTGACCCTTTCAGGAATGTGTTGATAGATCCAGTTCGGGAATTTTCTAGGTTGCCATCATCAGAACACACTTTGAAAGAGGTAGCAATCCCATGCCAAACATTAAGTATTCATATAAACTAGTTTCCTCACCAAATGAGAACTAATATATATATGAGCTCGAAATTAAAGATTATCACCATTGATAATTGAAAAAATAAATTATATTTTAATTTTTCTTGCAGAAAAAAATTAAACATATTGCTCTGAAATTTATAAAATTACAATCATAATTGGAATTTAGCTTTAGAAATTTCAAAAACTATACATTAAATTGTGATTAACTAGTTTAAATCGAAAAGGTTTTAAGTAAAATATTAAATAACGCAACAATATTTATTTCAATTATAATATTTGCACTATTATTTAAAAATTTAAATGATTTTTTTTAAATAATTTATAACTTCTTTAAAATTAAATAGAAAATTTTAATTTATTTGAAATTTTTTTGATTTAAGTTGAAATGGTAAATAAAAAAAAATATAGTTATATTTTTTTTATATTTTTTATTGTTTAATATACCATATTAACTAGTTGTAACTATTGTAACTATTTGCGAGTTATATGATAAGATCTTATATTAAGGGTGTACTAAGTGAAGTATATGCTATATTGTAAAAATAGTGATGGTAAAATTTTATTTTCAATTTGACGAAGCTTTTGGGACTGTTGGGTTGGATTTGCATTCTGTTAGTCCCGGTTCACACACCGCAATTTTACTTTCGCACGTTTTCTTCAATTCTCCTTTGAACCTGCTTTTGTGTTCACACAGGAAAAGTTTGTTTCAGCAATTTTCGTTTTGAAACTTCGTGTTGAAAATTGCGGATGACAAAACAAAACGGAATTGGAGTACGGGCAAGTCTGTACCCCCTTCCATTCTATTTTCCTCCCTCTTCTATAAACTCAAGACTTGCGCAAGTAAAATTGCCGCGTGTGAACCGGGACTTAGCATACTGGAACATAGTATACTAAACATAGGTACAAATGTTGCATCGTATTATAATCGATTGTTGTTGTATAATTCAAAACAAAATTTTGCCATCTCTATTTTCGATACGACTATACAGCACATGCAACATTTTGTAGATCTATTGTGAACATTCTTATTAATGTTTTCAAAATTGAAAGTAACCATATGATATTTATATTTAAGATAATATATAGACCATATTATATCCTATTATATTAAATTTGATATAATGGTATAGTATAAAGTAAAATTTTATAAAATTGGATGAGGAAAAAATTCGTAGAAATATGTATCAAATCACTTCGAATTCTATATAAATGAATCTAATATCATGCAATTAGATGTAATTTGCTACAATTTAATCGGACCAGTTTTCGGATGAAATTTTATATAAATAATTATGGGGTCATATCAGTTTTTTTAATCGGGTAATTATTTCTAATTTTTATATATTTGTTCAATATACACTAGGGTGTCGCAAAAAAAATTTTTGTTTGTTGCTCAAGCTTAATTTTAATGCTTATGGGGTAAAAATAGAGATTTGAGATTTTCTGGAAGAGGTTTAGAGGTTGCGTACGGTATTCGTAAAATCCAAAATTTGTAACTGCAATAAAAGAGATGAACAATCTGAAATATCTAATATAACATTTTCTTTATTGTAAAGTTTTTCTTCTTTTATTTAACATTAATTCTTTCAAAATGCTTCAAAATATTTAAAACTATCATGTTATTATATACAAAAATTTTCAAATTTGGCTTCCACGATTTTTCCAGGAATGCTTCTAACGTGTAAATATATTAATAGGTGTTATTTACAAACATGTATAGATTTTTTTAAGTTTCTTTTATACGTTTTATTTATTAAATATATCAAAAAAAAAATTTTTTCAAAAACCAAAAAAGCTGAAAAAAAATTATAGTCCACTTTTTCGTGCAAAACGTCTTATACAAATCTTCAAAAATAGTACGAAGGAAAATTTTATCTGAGCAAAACAATTTTGGTATCACATGTTCCACATTTTGGAGTGCTTTGTGAGAACTTTGACCTTTGGAGTTATCTGTCTGGTCGTACAAATTGTTAAACTTACTTATATTTTGAGGGTAATTAATTTAAAAGAACACATTTTGTTTTTATCCAAAATAAATGTTTTTGTGTACAATAATGGTTTCTCAAAACTCTATTACACACACCGTTTTTGTGTTAATTGGGCACACAACAATAGTAGCCGTAGTCCCATTCTGTGTAACACATTAACTGCGACTACCGACTACCACTAATGGTAGCAAAGTAATCGTAAGTAGAGTTGGTATACATAATTGACGTTCAGTGACCGATAAATAAATACCACAAATTATAATAATAATTGTGGTCTGCTGTATTTTAATGTATTTGTTGAATGACTTTATAGTCATTTGTGAATGTGTACCCAGTAACAAATGTTAATGTTTTTAGAAGCACGATAAAACAAATGCGCTGATGTAAGTACCCTATGGGGAATGGGACCGGTTCTGCATGCGCCACAGGATCGTTCCCTTCGTGCCAGAGACCGGTCCTCTGCTAAACCCTACCCAATGTAAACAACTGACAACTTTAACATTGGCTTGTTATAGGAGGGGGTCATTTGTCCTGCCTTAACCCACATAGTGGCATGCCACAGAACTAACCACAGATGGGCATACCACAAGATTGTCGCAAAAGAGCCATGTCGTATAAAATAAACGAAAATTAAACAGCTTCCATTGGGTAAAATTCTGGCCAACTGACTTTTTCTTGTTAATAAGCATTCTGGTTATGTGGTATGTCTTCCCTTTACCAGTCACAGGAATGGTCATTTTAGGACAATTGACACTGCTTAACCCGCTTCAGTATTAAATTATACCAGTCCTGTGATAAGTCCTTCTTTAGAAGCAGCAAAAGTTACGAATAATTTTCGTTTAAAAATAAACAAACAAAACTTTTGAGCTTACTGTTTTCTCTACCAAGGATGCAGGTTGTAAGCAGCTTGCCCTAATCCCTTATAAGGATGCAGATTGTAATGCAGAAAGTTTCATATCGCGGATTATGAACGATCTGTATCAATTTTCTTTAGTGATTTCCGATTTTGTTTGGTGTTTTCGAGTATGTAATAAAAAATGATTAGTTATTTAACTGTTTCTGAAGAGCTAGGACGGGGGGCGGTAAAAAAAAAATAATATGATTATATTATATGTCAAATGTTATAACAACAAAAAATTAATATCTGTAGAATTTCATGTAAAATAAATTATGTATATTCATATTATTACTTTTAATCGTTATAGTGTAGACATGAAATATGATTTTACTGCAAGCCATTAAATCACAGCTTTTTATAAGCGCTAAAATCTGCGCTTATTTTGCCCAAAAGTAATGCTTCCAAGTGGGAATTCGTCATATAAAAATCATGGCATATGAAAGCATGTTTGCAAGGGATTCTCTTTGGCTTACTCCCTTACAAACCTGCTTGCATGTAAGCATCGTTTTTTACTGGGTATTTATGTGTGCGTCAGATTGGTTAATGTATGATGTAGGAATTATAAATTTGATAACTAAATTACAGACAAATACTAAATAACTAACAATACACCTGTTGATTTTCAAATTGTAAAAAAAAATAACCATATATAACACTACCCAACAAATTTAAATTTTTTGCAGAACCTGTCTCTGAAATACATATTTTTTAATAGATTGACGTCGCTGAATCTCAATCTGTTAAAAATGTTTCTCATTTGCAGTTTTTAAAATAATGTTGTTTTTTTATTTGCATAATTCAAACCATTTTTCGAATATTTTTGCTTAATTTTTCGAAACTTAACCGCAAAATCATGATTTTTTTTAAGAATGTAAATCTACACAAAATTATTTTCCATTTGAGTATAATCATGGCGGTGGGCAGTGCGGTATTTGAAAAAATAATGGTAATAAATATAGAGCTTCTAAACTACTGATCCGATCGGTACAAATCTTATTGGTAATTGCAAAAAAGTCATATATTTTTGTAATATTGTGCTTGGTCACCTTGTTTTAGTACTTATATGCTGTCAAAGTTGACTACATCGTGTAAAAAATATCTTTTGGGGCACAAAACTTTTCTAAATGTGGACGGATTTCTAAAAATTTAGCCAAGAGTAATCTACGTAGTAAACGAGTGCATGACAAAAAACATGATTATAAGTGATACGGTATCTCATCTACTTTAAAATTTATTTTAATTTAAAAGAAAAAATTTTGTTTTTCGACGACTCTTTTGGTTTATTTACCAAAAAAAAACTTTATTATTAAATGAATTTAAAAACAAAAAAATTTCCGTGTTACTAATACCACGATAGATAGCAAACTTTTTTAAATTAGCTGTAAAAGTTAATGACAAATTTTAATTTTTGGACAAAACAGTATTTATTTTTCTTCGGAATTTTTTTTGAAGAATCCAAATGCAAATTTTAACATTTTCTGAAAGACTGGGTTTTGACAAAAATTTCAAAAGGAATTTCACTTGTTTTTTAACAAGCACCATACGTCAGGTATTGGTCGAAATTACAAACTTTTGAGAAAAAATGAGTGTGTTAAAAAAAAACTGCACGCTGGTTTCAGAACCTTTTTTTAATTTCGGATTATGGAGCAAAGTGTTCTTAATATTTGGTGTTAATATCTTGATATATGGCTTATAATAAAATTTAGGACCCAAGATTTTGTAAAAAATTAGAAATTTTGAAAATAAAATTGTTTGATCCCAAAAAGAGCCATATTTTAATTGTTATTAATTTTTTATTTTTTTTTATCTATGTATCTAAAACAGGGTGACTTAGCCCTGCATTACTATCCATATTCAACTGACGCCATTACTATCGTTGGGTGTAATCCACCCCTAATTATTAGTACCTGTCATTCATATCAGTTAAATTCAATTATGCAAATAATATTTTTTTTTTTCAATAATGAACTCCAAAATACAAAAAAAAAATTTTATTTTATAAGTTTGGCAATTCATGTATTTTAAATAATATTTTGTTAATGTACATTAGAGTGACAACGCTGATCCTATGCGAATAGTGCTTAAAAATGTTCAGTTCAAATTTGAGCACAATCGGTCAATATTTAGAGGTTGCGATAGTTTAATGATTTTCCGGGGTTAGATAGAAATATAACATACAATGATTTTTTATTGTGATATTCATTGTTTATTTAAACATAAAAGTATTTAATAAAACAAACAAATAAAGAATTAATAAAACTGTATATTAAGTACAAATTATCATATATTTTATTATTTTTTTAAATTATCGATAGCCATATTGCAAAAATTAGCTTTAGGAACCCCGGAAAATTTTTTTCTATGGTGATCAACTAATCTAAGCAAATATTGCTTTTGCTCCTCATTTTTTGTAATTAAGCTTAAATCGGGTCACCAAAGCAACACCTAGTTCTGCACAGTCATTTACAACTTTTAAAAGTCTAGCATTTTCTTTCATCGAAATAAAAACGGCGTCGTTTTTCCACTCTGTACGATCCTTTGAAAGAAATTACTGTGCCTTTTCTTGTCCATCATCGCATAGTAAATTAAAAAACATTGTTGACCGTTTGGTAACATAGGACTCAAGTGGATTTCTATGGTTAAATACTTTTCCGTCCAGTCTCTTTAAGGCTTTAGCTTTTGGTAGTAGCTGGAGATTTTTCACCATTGTTTTTTTAGTTTCATATGTAACTCTGGCATCGAAAAAGGCAAGCTCGATTAAATATTGAGAAAAGTACCATAAATGTCGATGAAATGCTTTTACAGCAGCTTTAACAATTTTTTCATTTGGATAGTTTTCGAGTTGTTTAAGGAGGTTTTGGTCATTAAGAGGAGCATTTATTGCTAAAGAAGCTTCATTACTGGAATGAAGCTCCTTTAGCATCGGCCATATATAAGACTTTCAAAGAAACTTATTTCGGCAACTGCTTTATTTTCCTCGTCTGTGAGTTCAAATTGATTTTGAAACATACATATTTTTATGCAATAGATCGCCTTCGTCATCCAACGAGCAAGATGGCACGCGCCTGGTGCATAAAACGTAATTTCATTGTTCCTGCTTTATTTCCACCAGCAAGAAAATTTAGACAAAGCGTAAGGAGTTCACGGTAATCGTCCCTTGGCTGTTGACTTTTGATGGCATCGGTATAATATTCATACATTTCCTGTTGGAGTTGAAGTAAGTCACTTGTATGGAATTGAGTATCATCTCCAACTTTGAAGTTTTCTTGATCAATATTTGGCCATTGATTTTTAAATATTTTAAATAGTTGCACTTCGGGTCCTCCGCTCGGGCCAAAACACTCTTTAAAAACATTAAAAAGCATGATGGCGACAAGTACTCCATATTAGGCCTTTATGTAATCCTTTTTCAATTAAAGTACATGCATCTACCTTTAAACCAGTATTGGAGGCGGTAGTGTCAAAGAATAGTCCTCGAATTTGGTTTTTTATTGACCAATCGGTACAGACACCCAAACAAGCGTTAGCATGTTCTAAGTGCATGAAAGAAAAATAAGAAATTCTGAAATTAATTTTGAAACAACAATCAGGGGATGCCCCTTATTAATACATTATTTTGTTTTGATACGACGAAAGTAAGTTCATGAAAGGAAAATAAAAAATTCCGAAATTTGCTAACATAAACTCGTTTCTTGTAATTCTGCATTCAAAATAAGTTAAATAATTATATAAAGGTATCAATATATAGGACTTTTAACGAATGTAAATCTAGTAAAGATCAACGAAAAGTGTGACAAAGCATCTCTAATACATAAACAAGTACAATAATGATAAGCCAGTAGTAAATGCTACATGCATACATACATAAAAGTTGTGAAACATAAAAGTCGCCATTCATCGCGACCTCTAAATATTGTCCCATTGAGCCAATTTTTGGTATACACATATATTTAAGTAAAAGAAACCAAATCAGGCTTGTGGATAAAGTATTGGACTATACTTTTACTTTTCCATACAAGCGTGGGCACCCTAATGTATATCTCTCTTGAAAAAAACAAAAATTCAGCCTTATGGGTGGATTCCACCCAGACGATAGTAATGCAGGGATAATCTCAAGATTAACTCATCTTTTACAATTTCCAATTCAATTCACACCGATCGGATCAGTAGTTTAGAAGTTCTATATTTATTACCATTATTTTTTCAAATACCCCACTGTGCGGTGTTTGTTTTAGGGTTTCGTACCGTTACGTTGCAAGGAATTGAACATTTTGCATGTTTAGTTATATCGTTATAAATTATAATTGCGAATAAATATAATAAAATGGCATATACATTGAAAGTGTCCTGAAATATTAAAAAAAAAAAATTATTTCAAATTTTAATTGAATTAAAACTTTTTTATTATAATGATTTTTTTGGTCAAGTATTCAGAATTCAAGCTTTTTAATTTTCTTAAATAATAAAATAAGTTTTTTCTAGATTTGGATTTAGCGTACATACGTAGGTCTATTAAAATGGATATATTTCAAACCCAAGATTTTTTTTTGGCCGTCGAGTAGTGTAATATTTATTTGGTAAAAAATTACATTATTACCTGTTTTGTTGTAAAAGAAAACGTATAACAAAAGAAGCAAATTTTAGATAAAGTTTAAAAATAATGTACTCAATAGTTTATTGACCTAGAATTTTGCAATATCGAAATGTAAATCGTTTTTAATCAAAATCTAAATAGGGGAAATACTAATTACGTTTTTTACACATCCATAAAGAATATGTGTTGATTACTACAAATTCTTTTCTGCTATTCTGTACAAAATAATGAATTACACTTTACTCATTAATTAATTTTTATATGAAAACATTCGTTTGTTTTTAGAGATTACATGTGAGTGAGAAAGATTATTTACAATATCATTTATTATCTATTTAACTATTAGTTTATTTGAAATAATTCTTTCCTTTGTTTTGCTTTTAGTATTCTAAAAAATTTTTATATATATTTCATTTTTTTTTGTTAAGAAATTGTTCTCTTACATGTGAAGTCTGCTGGGTGCTTCCTCCAGATTTCGATAAAATTCGGATATTAGATGTGAGAAAAGAAAGTAATAAAAACTTGGTAAGAAACATTCCTGCCAAATCGGATATTTGGGAGGTAGAAAAGGTTTCAAAATTGTTCAAAAATATTTTTGTTTCTCTACCCATAGAAAGTCTTTCAAATACCTTTAATTTTTTATCAAATGTGAAAAATCGCAAATGAGCAATTCCACTTAATATCACCGTGTATTAATCGATGTTTTCCGATTTTGATAAAATTTTGTGAGTGAACGCAAGTATTAAAAAAAATTCTTTATTTTTTTTTGGAAAACTCTGTCAACCCTATAGCTTCAAATTGTGGGGTAGGGACCTCACTTAAAATGTTAAATCAGATGTAGAAGTATGTACACCAGAAAATGTGTTTTTTTTTTTCAATAGTAATAGTAGTTTTCAATAGCAACAATTACAAAAAAAAAAAAAAAACATTTTCTGGTGTCCATACTTCTACATTTGATTTAACATTTTAAATCCCACAATTTGAAGCTACCCCACAATTTGAAGCTATAGGGTTGCCAGAGTTTTCAAAAAAAAAAATTTTTTTTAATACTTGCGTTCACTACAGCACAAACTCACAAAATTTTACAAAATCGGAAAACATCGATTAATTTCACGGTGATATTAACTGGAATTGCTCAAATAACGGAAAATTGGGTCTTAGTTTACCCCAAACTCTGACTCTTAAATGTGATATTGGGCATTTAAAGAGGTACTCATTCTTATTTACTTTATCCCCTTTAACACATATCCAAATTTTAGAACAATCGAAGGCAACCCATCAGCGGTCCTTCCTTGTTATACTTCATTTGACCTTGCATATACTATTATTTTTCTCAAAGTTTTCAAATATGGAAATTCAATTAATATTTTCCATAAATTTTAAGATGATTTTTAAAGATGTCTAATTTATGTTTTCATTAATTAAAACATTTGTTGTGGGCCACAAGTTGTGGCTATTAATTTTTAGTACTATAAATACAAATTATTGGCAAGTGTTTTTAATTTTTGTTTAAGAAAATGTTTTAATGTTTGAATAATAATAATAAAAATATAATTAATATTGAAGGTTATTTAGAGTATAAAGCTTTTGCATGTCTTAATACGTTTTTACGATAAACATTGTGCGCATAAATATTTATAAAGATATTTGTTAATTATATATAATTAATAATATTAGTAAAAACCGAAGTTTAAGAGAAAATTACACGGATTGCTTGACCTAAAGTCAGATGAAAGATCAATGCATACAGTGTTTATTGTCACACAATATTATTTTAACATTCCCCAAACATAGATTGACTGAAAAATTATAACATCAACCACTCGATTTCCTTCACATTTTTCGATTTCAATGATTGGTAAGTCATATAACTATGACCTCGACGTAGTATAGCACAGCTAATCCCAGCGTAGCATGAAATATCTCGATTCAAAATATGAAAAATACTCGTGGGGCGTTGTGGTGTAATGGTTAGCGCGTTGGACTGTTACACAGATGGTCCCGGGTTCGATTCCCGGTTACGACAACATCAATTTAGAAAAATAATATGAATGAGTTTTCTATCACTTATATGTATCGCTGCGCCCACCTTCGGTGTTCCCATAGCACTTAACCCCACCGAAGTAAAATAATGAATCAGGGCTATGAAACAAAAAAAGCTTCAATAAATTCGCCAACTCTACATCAAGTGGCGAGCAACAACTGTTCTAAGACTTATCTACTCGCGCAATTACAGTGTTGCCATGTTTGAAGCCCTTAATCTTTCACCACCTTTCATCTCTCCACTATCCCCTTTCCAAAGAAAGCAACACATTAATTATTACGAAGAATTTCCTGAGTGTTGCTTCTCTTAAAAAAAAAAAATAATCCATATCTTTTTAATGGTTAAAGCTACAATTCCTTTAAATCATTTAAAGGGAATTGTTACCATGATTTAGATATGATCAAATTTAAATATGAAAAAATACACTTTGGACGGTAAAAATAATTTTTTCAAAAACCGTGGATTAAAACACTGTTTTTCAAAAAACAGTTTTTTTTTTTTTGAAAATCATATGTTAATTCTGCCAAGTCATTAACGTATGCGGAATGAAATTGCAACAAATTTTGAGTAGCTTAAAAAAAAATAATTATGCTATCAAAATCTTGACTTTAGTTTCGGATAATCACATGTTTTCTTATGTTACTACATCAATTTTATAAAAATCAAGCATACCCGATCAAAAAAAAAGTTACACCTCAAGTACAAAATCAGATCTCATTTGATATGGTTTATTGCTTACCTCAAATATATTCAACAGAAACCAATGCTAAACAATTTTAATTTTTTGTTGTATGGAGGGTGCCACGACCTTAAGTCATATATCGCCCATTTTTAATAAAAAGTTATTTGATAAAATATCTTGCCAAATTTAACACCAATTATTTTAATAGAAGCCGAAAAAAAATCAGTTTAGAATTGAGGTTAATGTTAGAGTTTTGTAAGAAAATTCTGTGTCCCTATGTCGAATCACGATCTGAATTTTATATAGAACAGCACATCCCTATGTTCTCAATTTAAAATTTCAGAGCGTGACACAATAGTATTCTTTACCCACCTTACCAATCATAATTTCAGTATCGATTATGATCTGCCCCGTGCTTACAATCGTTGTTGTAGTGTTTAATTTTTCCGTCATGTAACTGTTATAATTATATATATTTAAGTATATGGGCCAAATGGAATTATAAATATCAATTTTGCAAATATATTAACTCCAGCGCTACCACCCGGCCTAGTTTTATGTTAAATTTATGCCTCAACATAAATTATATTTACTCAGAATATGGTCCAAAACGGGTCATAAATGCAGCCATAAAAATATTTTCATAAATATGTTAACAACAGCGCCACCTATCGTGTTCAAAAATTAAAACTGGTGCTGTAAACGATATTAGATTACAAATATACACACCAAAGATTTTATATGTTAAGATGAAATAATATTAAGTATACGCCTGGGTGTAGCGATTGTAAGTTATGCAGATAACGAGTTTTAAATTAACACCACGTCGCACAGTGCCAGAACTTGTGACTTTGGCCAAAAGTCTTTTCCGTAATGATTTCAAAAATGAACTAAAAAATAGAAATTAAAAATGGCGTATCCAATATGGCGGCAATAAAAGTAAATGTTCGTCCGATCAAACAGAAACTTTGTGTTGAATTGGATTTTTGTGAACTTATTCTGATTCTGCAATTAGATTTTAGAAATTTCAAATGACAGACGAAAGTAAGTCACAACATACACTTTGTGTTTAAAATGCGTGGGCGATTTTAAAAATAATTTCAAAATTGCGGATCTAAAATATCGGAAAAAAACTAAATTTTTATCCGACAAAACAAAAACTATATACTGACTTGGTTTTAGAGTAACTGGTTAGATATTAGAAATTCAAAATGGCGAACGAAATAAAGCCACCGAAAATACTCACAAAATGCATTTTATGTACAAAAGTCTTTCCCGTAGTCACAGCTGGTTGAAATTGAGCATCAAAGTGTTTTGGCGGTTTTTAATTTCAAAAATTAACCCAAAAACTAAAAATTGTAAATGGCGGATACAATATGGCGGGCAAAAAAATAAATGTTTATCTTATTAAACAAACTTTGTATTGACTTGGTTTTCGGGCAACTGATTCTGACTTTAGAAATTCAAATATACGGAAGAGGTAAAGCCGCCGAAGATAGTCATAGCTTGTATTTTTGTTACAATGCCTTTCTCTTTGATTTAGTTAGCTGAAATAGCGCAACAATAAGCTTTATTTTGTGGTTTTAAAAGTAAACACTAAAACTAAAAATTCAAAATTCCGGATACAATGCGACGGTAAAATTTTTCAAAATTGCATCGATTTGGCCCAAAATTTGTTGTCAGAAATATATCAGAATATTAAATTCAATTCTTTACTTAGAACTTCAAAATAATAGCGGACCTGGCCATTGTTACTTTATTCATGTCATTATTTTTGCAAATACTATTAATAATATCACGTCTAGAAAGCTTCACGAATTATTCAACATCTAACACATTTATTTTTGATACAACGAACACTTCAAACGTTTGTACTAGCTCTACTAAATTTAAACGCAATTTTAAAAGATGTTTTCCAAAAAAAAAAAAAAAAAATTTAAATAGCTTTTTATATGACTTCCTAGCAACATGCTACCTATTCCAGAACAGCTTTTTTGCTACCGGTAGAATAGAACCGGTTCTTGAAAAGGTCCCTGGGAGTCAAAATGTAAGGCTTTTTTGTCCCAAAATCAGAAATATAACCGGTTCTCGAACCGGTTATAAAGCAACCTGTTCTTGTTTGTAGGTAAAGAACCTGTAGTAAATAGAAGAAACTAAATACAAAAAGAATCCGTTGTAGAACAGAAATTTCAACCCATTGTAATACAGTATAAGTTGTTCTGCAACGTGTTTTTTTGCATAAAAATACGATTCTTTTTAACGCCAGAAAAAAAATTATATATATATTCAAGAGAATACGAATGTTTCAACTTATACACTTTCTGGATATTTTGATGTTTTCAATTAACTGAAATCGCGAATAAAACCATGTTTTTTCGAATTTTGAGAAAACAATATTTAAGTGGCTCCATAGAGTTTGGGCGTGCAATAAAAATATTTTAGATCGGAAGACACAAGGTCAGATTTTGGCCGATCTATCGTTGAATGGCCTATATATAAATTCGATATTTTTACTGCTTAAGCTTAAGTACTCTCTTTAGATTTTTTTGTTTTTCATTTCGAAAAACAAAATAAAGGGCAACGAGTATTTCTGCGATTTTTTCGCCAAAATTTTAATAGTATATAGAAAAAAGTTCTGACTATCGAAATGTTAAATAACAAATCACAAAATAAAATTTTTTTTTAAGGGGCCGGTTATGTACAAGTTTAGATAAATTTCCTATTGGATTTCAACTTTGCTTATTATCGTTTAAAAACATTATCTTGAATGCTTAAAAAGATTTTACCCCACACTTAAATTCCGTTATGTCATTAACCTTATCTTTTGAGTTATTTTATTTTTTTTTTTTCATTAAATGTTCAAAATTTTTTGTTTAAACAAATACGTACTGAAAAAACTTGGTGTTACACAAAAAAGAAACAAAAACATTAACCAATAATTTTGTGAGAATGTTAAACAAAAAACAAACAGTAGGCAGATATTTAACCTAGACATAAATAATATTCAAGAAAAACATTTATCAAAATATTTGTAACATCATAAAAAATAAGTTCCATGTTTTCTTCAATGTACTTTATCAAACGCAACAGTGTACAAATTTCATAATATGCTACATGATCATAATGGTTAGTAATCAGGATGATAATGCAGTTATATCATATTACTTCATATAATTATGACATTGTTCTGTTTTTTTTTTTTATTATTGTGTATGTAGTTTCTTTTGAAACAGTTTTTTACAAAAAAAAAAAATATAAAAGTTATTTACAATGTTTTGAGTAAACCTATTCCTCGATTTACACCACACTTTTTTTTACACGATTTCACTTTCACGCGATTTTTTTTTGTTCTCAGGTGAAAATATTTTTGTTATTATTTTTATTTATAGAATCATTTTTTATTATACAAGGTGGCGCAAAAGTAATCCTCCTAGCAGAAAATCTTATAAATTTTGCGATTGGCCCCTAATGTCAGTTCTGTTTTGACATTTGTGTAGTAAACACATGCGAAATACACGTTAATAAGCAATGTTACGCTACACTGCTCCAGAACGCGGAATATTGGTGACTATTTATTTGACCAATAATCGGTCGGTGACTTTGGCACAACATGAATTTCGTCGCAGATTTCCTGGCCGTCCAACGCCTACTGGTGAAACACTGCGAGGTTTAGCCGCTCGCCTCGAAGAGACTGGCACAACACGAGATGCAGCCAGGCGTGGCAGACCCCGGAGTAGCCGTTCTGCAGAGAATATTGCTGCTGTAGCCGAGGATGTCATGGAAGCGCCGTCGACATCCACCAGACGACGTGCCACGCAAATGGTCATCAGTCGACGGTCTTTACAGCGAATTTTGATTTGAAGATGTTTCCGTACAAAGTCCAGACGGTGCATCAGCTGTTAGCTGCTGACCGCCAATCGCGTGTAACATACGCTCAAGCCATCCTTAATCACCACCAAGAGGAAGATGATTTTTCATCAAAAATAATCATGAGTGATGAGGCCCATTTCCATCTTAAAGGGTACGTAAATAAGCAAAATTTACGCTTCTGGGGCACTGAAAATCCGCGTGTAACCCACGAAGAGCCATTACATCCGCTCAAAGTCACTGTATGGTGTGCTGTTTTCGCTGGAGGAGTCATCGGACCTTTTTTCTTCGAAGACGTCGCGGGCCAAACGGTTACTGTGAATGGTGAGCGCTACAGAGCAATGATCAACGAGTTCTTTTTGCCGCAACTTGATGAATTGGGATTGGAAAACATGTGGTTCCAACAGGACGGTGCAACGGCACATACTGCACGTGCCACAACCGATATGCTGAAGGATGCATTTCCCGGGCGCCTAATCTCCCGTTTTGGCGATTTGCACTGGACAGCAAGATCGCCTGATTTGACCGCTCCAGACTTCTTTTTGTGGGGCTTTTTGAAGTCGCGGGTTTATGTCAACAAGCCTCAGACTCTTGCAGCTCTTAAAGACAATATCCGTCAAGAATGTGAGGACCTATCGCCGGAAGGACCTATCAACTGTGGCGGCGGCCATTTACATGACATCATATTCTCGACTTGATGTAAAAAAAATTAAAATACCAAATAAAAATAATCCACAAGAAGAATCAAAGTTTTTCATTTTTTTTTTAAATTACAGCCAAAAAACATCGGAAGGTTATTTTTGCGCCACCTTGTATATTTATTAGAGTTCGCCAGAAAAGTATAAAATTTCTTAGTTTTTGTGATATCATCACTTATTTAAATGTTTTATGCATCAATAAAAAAAAAATCGTAATATTTTTTTTTTAAATTAAAACTCCTTCTATATGGTCGCGGCGGCCTAAAACGCTGATTTGGGGTCTATTATCCTAAAGAAATTTGAATTAACCTTTCGATTCTACACCAAACATTATTAAAAAAAAATTTTTCCCAGTTTATAAAGTTCACCGTTTACGCCATAGAGTGTACGGAAAACTCTCTTTTATCAAAAACTTTAAAAAAAGATAATTTTTTTAATCATATACAATAAAAGTGTATTACCAACTCATACTTGGACATTTTTAATAGGCACTGAGATTTAACTAGCATTACTTACTATCAATGCCAATGCAAAAAACTTCATTGCCATTCCAGTGTTTATAAAAAGCTTTTTGTTTTGGAAAAAGGTTAAAATTTAAAATTAAAGTCCTAACTTTAAATGTATTCGCTATTTTTTCAAGTTTTATCACATATTCAATATTGTTTGGTAACTAATTATTCATAATGGATAAACTTTTTATATTTATACTTGATAAAATACCGAATATTTATAAAATAAGTACACAAATATATGATTTTTATCAAACAATTATATCTACAGGATTTTTAACAAACAATTATAACAATCAATTATAATTGCATGTTAAAGGCCTTGGCAGTGATCAATGAAATTTGAAAAAAAAATTTAATTTGCATTTCGTTTAGCAAATGTAATGCCAAAAAATTTTATTACTATTGACATCAAAAAATGCCAACAAATTGTCAATTAATTGGTCCATTCAAAGCACAGGTCCCATGTATGTATCAACTGAGAATAATGTTAAACACATTTTCGATATATTGGAAACCGCTATTTAGGTATTAATTCAAAAAAAAAATAAAAATTTTTTTCTAATAAACTCAATTAAAAAGTATTTTGATCTACGACAAATGCTACACACATTTTCGATAAGTACTTGCCCGTTAAAAAGAAGTTAATTAATCAAATATTTCATTTTAGTAAAGATAACATTTTGAAAAGTTAA
Organism: Delia radicum; assembly: GCA_021234595.1. Lineage (NCBI taxonomy): Eukaryota > Metazoa > Arthropoda > Insecta > Diptera > Anthomyiidae > Delia > Delia radicum. The sequence goes on from CM037852.1 coordinate 108,807,409, forward strand.
TAACTTTTTACTTGGTTACCGAAAAGTGAATTTTTTTGCGCCATTTTTTTAAGCTTAAAAAATGTCTGATCTGACCAGATGTAGTTAGATCTTTTTTACCAGATGTAAATAGAGCTCATAGCATGTATGATCAGATCTAGTTAGATCTAAAAAATGGGGACACATTTGGGATCTAATTAGATCTAAACAAATATGGGAGATCTGATGTTTTTAGATTTGGCGAGGTTCAATTATTTTGACAATTTCCTTGCATTTGAATATATACAAACTACCCAGTAAAAAATTTTCGTGTTTTTAGAAGCAGGATAATGCACTGATGTAAGTGCTTACTATAACATAATATTGAGAAGCAACAAAAGAAACGAATAATTTTCATATAAAAATAAACAAACAAAAATTTTGAGCTTACTGTTTTCCCTAACAAGGATGCAGGTTGTAAGCAGCTTACCCTACTCCCTTATAAGGATGTAGGTAGTAATGCAGAAAGTGTCATATCGTGGATTATAAATGATCTGTAAAAATTCTCCCGAGTGATTTCCGATTGTGTTTCGTGTTTTCGAGTGTGAAATAAAAAATAATTAGTCATTTAACTGTTTCCTAAGAGTTAGCTTGTGAGCGGTGCAAAATAAATAAAATAATTATTTTATATGTCAAAAATTTTAACAACAAAAAACTAATATATTTAAAATAAATTATGTATATTCATACTATTACTTTTAATCGTAATAATGTAGACATAAAATATGATTTTACTGAAACCCATGAAATCACTGGTTTTTATAAAAGCTGAAAGCCGCGCTTATTTTGTAATGCTTCCAAGTGGGAATTCGCCATATAAAAATCATAGCATATGTAAGCAGGTTTGTAAGGGATTCTTTTCGGCTTACTCCCTTACAAACCTGCTTGCATGTAAGCAACGTTTTTTACTGGCTATTGGTGGATGGATCTTCAAAAAACTATCATAGTTAAATAAACTTTTTTATAATATATATTTTTATTTTACATTCTTTCAATTTTGCAAAAGTCTGTATATTTTTCCATTCCAAGAACAATTTATAGTAGCTACACACAAAAACTTAATGCAAATTGTCCAAGTATTCCTTTGATTTTCAAAACTCTAAAATTAAACAAATGAATAAATTATACAAATTAAAAAGAAAATTCGAAGTTAATGTGTCATTAAAAAATGTATGTACTCTTTTATTTTGCTGACTTTAAAAGGCCTCAGATCTGGACAAAGATTTTATGAAATATTTTTAGATATGAACAGATCTGGCAACATATAATATACATTTTGACAAGATCTGCTCAAATCAGGCACAAACATTATACTAAACTAATATTTGGTGTATAATCGACAGGTGATTTTAAATTTCTTTACTTTGAAGGTAAAGGTACCGTAAATCAGCGTTTTTGGCTGCAGCGCGCTTGTGAAAGGACTTGAAAATAAAAAAAAATAAATACTGATTCTATATTTTTATTGATGCGAAAACCGTAAAAAAGGTGATGAAATCCAAAACTGAAATTTTCATGACGAACTCTAATATTTGCATTTATTAGGGTTTTTAAAAAGTTTATTGGCTTATAAGTATTGTTCAGATTTTCTTTTTCTTTATTTTCTTTAAAATACTATATAATGTTAAAGAGCTATAATTTTATAGACATATTAGGCATTTTATCGATTTACTTGATTTTACATATAAAAATTTTCGAGTTAGATTTTCACATTTTTTTCAGGAACGTATGTACCGTGTAAATCGAGGGATAAGTGCAAATAGTATTTAGTTAGCAAGTGAAGTAAAGCAGTTTAATTTTATTTATGTAGCATCATTTTATACTAAAAAAAAACGTGTTAAGTCTTGATGGGAATTATGTTAAACCCAACAATGGTAACATTGTTATTCAAAATTAGTTATTTTTAGTAGTATTTTATGGTGTTTACATAATAATTCATTATTATAAGTTTAGAAAAAAAATTATATTTTGTATTTTCCCATACTTATTATAAGTTAAACTTTTTTAACATGATCTTTAAAAATATAAATCGTTATTATAGAGAATAAGTAAAAAGGTGTTGGTAAGGTGAAGTGAAGTGAAGAAATATAAAGGGTGTTCCTGTCAGAAATTCGATATTGAAAATTTTTTCAAAAACACAATTAAATATTTCCCACAAATGTTGTGAAACTGTCTGGCTAAAAGCGATTTCAAAATTTTCAGGATAAAAGTTACTCTAAACATATGTTTTGTGTTATATTTAATAGCGTTGCCAACATTGACAAATTTTGCAATTAGTACAAAAAATTTAGCTCTAAATAAAAAAAATATATATGAGCTACTTCAAAAATGTTCGACACCTGTTGAAACTGACTTTAGGTGCCTCTAATTTCTGAAGATTTTATGAAATGAGAGGAACGATGGACAGGCTTAGGTTGACTATATACACTCAGGTACATATTTAGCCATTTGTCAACTAAAATTCTGTTACTGTTGTTACCAAACGAATTTATTGGTTGTAGCCACCAAAATACACTTTTCAATTCGATTAGCACTTTATTTTTCTGTCTGTACTTAAAAGCTATGACATGCAAAGTTTCACCTTGACACGTGTTCATCAAAAGAATTGATGGCCATTTAAAATTCCAAAAATTCAAAAAATTACTTGAGTTTTTAAAATTATTTTATTTGTTTCCTCACAATTTTTAACTTTCAGATACTAGCCAATACAAAATGGAGTCACACCACTTGGCAGATACATTAACTAAAAAATTAACTTTCATATCGCTGCTTGCTGAAAATTTTTTATTGTTGTTTTCATGTGAAATCAAAATTTTTCCGTTTTTAAACTTTCGCAGTTTTTCCTTGGGGTTTTGGGCCGTTTAATGGAATTGAGTTTAAGGAGCAGTACTTAAAAAATGGTATACCTTTCCTGTTTGAGGTATACCAAGTTGATATCAGCTCACTAATTTAAGGATACGAACATCACAGAATTCAAAGGAGTTTGCGTAAATTGTATGAAAATTAATGTTTTTTCGTTTTAAATTCATTTAAATTGTTTAGCGTATTGCGTGCACTGAGTTTCTTTATTGCACCTCAGAGTCAAAAATCATTTTAAAATATTTATATAAAAACATTTTATGAACTTTATAAAAATTTAGCGAAATAAAATTATTTTTTTCGCATTTATGGTTATGAAATGCATGACTTGAAAAAATAAAGAGTGAGATCGAATAATTCCCAACACAGATTATCACTTAAAACTATTTTTATGTTTAAAAGTGAACTTTTTTTTTTGTTCAAGTTATCTTTTAAAAAGTCGTCAGATTTTGTATACAATATATTAGCGAAAGCGGATTATTAATTTGTTTACAAGTGGACTTTGAACAAAAAGTGAGGCCAAAAGAAAAAATTGAATTTTTACAAAAAAAACCTTGAATTTCGTAAAAAAAAAAATTTGCTTAATTGTGCAGACCTCAGAACAATCACTCTTTTTTACTTTAAAGGCAAATAATTCAAATTTAAATTGCTTTGTACATAACGTTACCTTATCTATAAAGAGAATTACTAAATTTTTGTAAAAAATGGTTTGACGCCATTTTTAGTAAGCCCTATTTAATATCAGCTAATCGTATTTAGACAATTTATATGGCATATGCTACATACATACTTCTTGTGTTCTAATCATAACCAAAAATTACAAATTTGTAGTTCCGTGTGCATTCATATTCACTATACAATTTTCAAACGCACTTCTTAGTGTTAAGATAATCCATGAAAATGTAAATTCCAATTATTTTATATAAAACGTCATCAAAGCTATAAAAATTCATTAACTTTTTGCGAAAATTGTTGTCTATTATTTTTTGAATATTTTTCTAAAAACTGCCTGTACAAATTTATACAAAAAAAAACTTAGAAAAACTTTCAAACACCCAAATGAAAAAAGTTTATATATACTCATATACAACTTGATATCATAATATATACTTATATGTATGGCAATATATTACGATATATGTTCATATCCTTTGATTAGTTTATGAAATTTTTTGTAATATGGCGTAATATCATTTGATATGTTTGAATATCTTCTATATATGATCATATGAAATAGATATAGATCTTTTTATGACCATATATGATCATATATATGGTAAAAATAATAAACAATAATTATTTCACTTTTATATATAATTAGATATGGCAACATTATATGTAAATATATATAGACAAATTTAATGAAAAAAATTCTATGACGTTATGAAAAACTACGGTTTTTTATTTTCTAATGATTATTAATTTTTTTTTTTATTAACTTACTAAAAATACAATGTTATAATCATTAGGTTTTAAACCAACGAACATAGGTACTAAAGTAGAACCAAGGTTCTCAACATCTGTTAAATTTTATATACCAACTGGTTTTAAGAAAAACAGTTTTTTAGAGAATTTCTTACGAATATTTTTTAGTATATAAAGGGTCCGCCATCTAAGGTTTTTTTAACTAATGCTTATTTCGTGAATGGTAACATTTAGCTCATTTCTGATTTGACAGATAATTAGTTTTATCCTTCCACTGAACGAATATGGTTGTGTATACGCTTGAACAACTTTGGGAAATATTGCGACATTATTTTGAAAATCATGGTAATGAGCAAGGAGTAGCCGTTACAGTCAATGGCGATCGTTATCGGGCCATGTTGAACGAATTTTTGTTCACAAAAATTTAAGAGGAGGATATTGGCAACATTTGGTTTCAACAGGACGGCGCTACGTGCCACACAGCCGAAGCTACACTCGATGTTTTGCGCCCTGTTTTTGAAGATCGCATTATCAGCCGCAGAGCTGATGTCGTTTGGCCACCTCGGAGCTGTGATTTGACACCGTTGGACTATAATTTGTGGGGTGTAGTCAAAGATAAGTGTTATGCCAACAAGCCAGAGACAATTGACGCTTTAAAGGACAATATTCGTGAAGCCATTGGTGAAATACAGCTGCACACAATCGATAATGTGATTAAAAATTGGACCGATCGTGTAGGCTACTGCATGGCCAGCCGAGGCAGCCATTTGAATGAAATTATTTTCCATTATTAACCGGAAAGATTGTACTTTCAAATAAAAAAAGAAATTTGAGAAAATAGTCCGTAGTTTTTTTTTATAGCATTTTCAAAAAAAAAAAAGTTATTTGGCGGACCCTTTACAAACAAAATTTTGTGTTAATTAAACAAAACTAGTGCAAATAATACATTAAACAACACAAACAACTTCAAAAATTCATTAAAACAGTTAAAAATCATGAAAATTAATTAATGAATTAATTAAAAGTACCATTGTCAATAATTTTTTTTCAAAAGTCTCTTAATACCAGGGGGGGTCGGATATTTCTGAAATTTCTCATATAAATTTTAAAAACTGTTTCCATAATTGAATTTATTGTACTCGTGTTGCATGTATAAAATTTTAATCAAATTTCAGATTGCTTAATTTAATTGATTGCAAAATTTTATAAATTGAATACAAAGACCCAAAATCAGAAACTTTATCTAAATTTTTTTCACAACATAAAATAAAAACATAAAAAGAATTTAATTGAATACAAATTGAAAACACCCATAGTGAGAGAATGTGATAACATTCTGTTAAAAAAAAGCCTCATTTAAAACATTGTTGCAATTTAACACCTTCAATAGATTACACTAACAGGAACGAGATAGAATTCCGCACGCTTCGTGCAAAATATACAATAAAATTTAAAATATAAAAAATACTTTTTTTTTTAAGTAAATATTGTATACGGATAAACAAACAAAATGTGTAAATGTAATTGAAATCATAAAAATTCTAAAAAAATATAAATAAAAACGAAATGAAAATACAGCCGTTAACAACTGCAATTGGCTAAAATAAAAAAATCACTTCTACTGCACAGTGGGATGTAGCGCAAAATTTTTAGACTTTTGGCATAAAAAATTTTGAGTGGTCGGCATTTTTTTGTTTCTAGTCTGATTTTGAAAATTTAAAATGTTTATTTTCACAATTGAATAAAATATATATTAATAGACATAAAGCTTGAATTGGAAGAAACTTATCCAATAAATTGGGTAAAAAAAATATATACAAATCAAAGATTTGTTTAAAATAACTTGCTTTTACATGAAAATACCTGTCAGAAAAGTATTTCATACTTTATATGTTTAGAGAGAAAGGAATGTATTTTTTGAGTATAGCAAGATTCTGCATTCATTTTTTTTACTTAATCAAGAATTTTTTTGTTCAAGTAACCATTAGTTTTTTTTAATTGGACATTAATTGGTTCCGCTATTCGCCAAAAACTTGTCATAAGTACTGTTAAATTTGGAATTTCACATTTTTAAATGGAAATATCAAGGGAACTATAAAATATAACCCACACATGCAAGCAAGTTTTTTGTTACCAGTTACCAGTCGTACGGTTTAATGAAGTAAAAACAAAACATGTAAAATTTAAATTGTAACAAAAACAATTTACACTGAAATAACGTAACGCCTCACCTGGGTGATATACAAATAAAGGCTAATATTTGCTTTGTACTTCTTTATATTTTTGTGTATACCATAATAAGCTCTATATTTTGTTAAAATAAACTGCATTTGACATAAAATATAAGCAATTAAAGACGATGACGTGATGTGACATAAATAGAAGTTGATTTTTTTTGTTTGTCTTTTACAAAAACGCAAAACTCTGTGAATTGGACCGGAATTTTTAGATATAATTTTTTTAATATGTTTTGAAATATTTAAAGTTTGTTTAACAAACTGCTGATTTAATAAAACCCATAATGTAAAACATGGCGTTACGTAGCGTGATGTGACATAAATTTCCTATATCCGCTAGCAATTATTAAAAATATATTTTTGTTATTATATGTAAAATTTGGAAATATTATTAATTTTATGTGGTGAATTTATTTACACAGGCCAACAAGTTTCCCCAATACTAGAGTATACTTTTCAAAAGGTTTAATATACATATACTGAATTCGAACAAATATGACTTTGAGATGACAAAAAAGGTTTGCGATTAATTCGCCATATTATCATAGCGAAAAACCAATTTTTTTTTTATAAGTTGAAGGTTTAAGATTAAGATTTTTAAAAAATATGATTTAATGGAGAAATTGTGAGGTCATATTCGGATTCACCGCATATCAAACCTTTAGAAGAGTATACTCTAGTTTCAGGCGCTTTACGTTTTCAGATTTAAATGGTCAGTGTTTGCGGTAGAATCTATTTGAAATTATATTTTTGACTTAAGTTTTTCTTCCTCTGCTTAGCTAAGGATACTACTTAAGTAAAGAATATATAATTTTAAATATCAATATTTTACTAGTCAAAAATTAAATATTTGCCAGGTGACGTGACAAAGTTTGAAATTTTATAACCAATTAGCTAAGATTGATATGTTCCAAATTTTTTTTTATATTTAATTATTGACAATAAACTTGATTTAAATTAAAAGTTTTAAATACCTGCTACCATCGACGCGGAAATACTGAAAAAAAATTCTGTTTTACAGTGACGAACGTGACATCAGAATGTCAGTGAAAGCATGTTTCGTTAACTGATCTTTATTTACTTCGGTTGCATTTTTTGGAGTCAATTGTTATTGTAACATATACTAATTTTAAGATAGGAGCATACTTGCATCATCGCTCTAAAACAATTAAATATTTAAGAGAAAATGTTATTAAAAATGAAAGAAAGTTCACTAAAAACATGAACGCAACTTTGCAGTCCGTTTTATCACCATGACAACTAAGATATGCAATGGACTTTTTAATTAAATAAAATTTAAGTATTTATCTTTAATAATACAAGTCAGAAAGAATTATTTATTTACTTTGAATTCTTCGGAGAAGGTTGACCTTTCTATGGAAATACCCATATATTTTTTACAAATCGTATAAGAAACAAAAAAATACAGAAAGTGCCAAGCTTTGGGGGGTCATATTGCCGCCCCGAACGTCTGTGATGTTCAACGTCAACGTATTACGTCAATTATGCCTGCTCCAAATGGCATTGCACTAAGTAAGAAATGGGCGATTTAATTCCAAACATTTTGTGATATATCCCACTGTATACTGATGGTAGTATGGCATACCATCACTACTACATAGTAGGAACTTCCACTGCCCGGTTTTATGCTATGCAATTAAGTATTCAAATTTCAAATAAAAATAAACCATTAAGACTATAAAAATTTATGTTTTAAATTTGAAAATTGTTATTTTTTCCCAAATGTGTTAGAAGAAAATAAAACAATTCTTAAAAAAAAGCATATTTTCTTTTTTATTCGAAAATGTGTGTTTTTTTTCACAATTGCAACATGATGCAGTGTAGGCAACAAAGTTGACTTAAAAAAAATTATAAAATATAAATATGCAAGTACAAATAACATGTTCTCATGTACACACAACTCTTTTCTTTTGTTTAAACAATTTTCAATAAAATGCATTAACAAAAAATATTTATTTAACTGAAATTTACAATAACAAAATTATACAAAAATATAAAAAAAATTTCATTCAATTTTTATATTAAACAACAACAAAATATATGTAAGTAAGGCAAACGCGTGCCGAATTAATAAACATTGAATAAAATCCAATATAATTATTGTTTCGTTCAATATTTTTTCATTCTGTTTGTCTACTTTTGTAAACAATACTACGGTATAAATTCAAATAACCGAAATCACTTTGGTTTCAGAGTAATATACACTCAGAAAATACATACAGTTCGTCGCGATATGTAAGAATCCTTTTAACGAATTGAGCATGAAAGATAGCTCTCTCGATCACGGATAGTGGTTTCCCCTAGAAACAAATTTGCAGCGAATAGTCCACTCAAAAAATAACACAATTTTCGCCAAACGAAATGAGGGACAAAGAATGAGGGAGAAAAATGCCAGTACAAAAAGTTAAAAATTCAGCTACGATACGACAACAGAAAAAGGTATCATATTCTACAAAATTTAGGTGATCTAAATTTTAGCTAAAAACTTAGTTCAAAATATTGACTAACTACACTGTTAAATATATTGACAATACTAGGTATATTAGCTAAGAAGTTTTTTAAATCCAAAGAAGTTTTAAAGCTAAATCAACAAAAACTTTCTGCTAAAAAGTCTCTTCGGAACTGACCAGAGACAGGCCAATATTTAATAACGGTAATTATTAAATATCCATATTTGTGATAGGTACAGAATAACGATTTTTGGTAAATTTTGCTCTATATCGCTTAGTTTCAGAGATATAGCCTATTTTATTATTATATAAAAAAATTATGAGAAAATAACGACACTCATAGAAAATATAAGCACAAAATTGGTTCAATTAGTTAGCAGAAAAAATTGCTAACTTTTTTTTTTATTACATATTAGATAAGAATAGCAAAAATAAATCTATTGAATCCACGAAGTTTTAGTTATACTCTGACATTTTAATAACGTTAACAACTTGAGTGTTACATTTTCTGAAAAGTAATTTTGTTCTAAATAAAATGCAAATTTATTTATATAAATTTTTTAGTAAAATAAGCTAAAAATACGGCTTTTTAATTATCGTATAATGAACAGGGCCCCCACTTAAATCAATATTTTATGTACACTTTTCAAATACATTTTTGAAGAATTGTTAATAATGTTAAGAGCTTCGCCTACTAATTATACGTTTGTATATTCTATTGGATACAATGATCTGAAATAATAATGAAGCGAAATTGAAGACCAAGCTACTTTTATCGCTTCGATAAGTTCTTCTTTGTTGTTGTACTGCTAGCCATCCCCAAGCGTTTTCAATAACGTTATGTTCTGGCGAGTAGGGGGGTCAATTAAACACATCAATATTTTGATCCAGAGGCTATGACTTTACTATCTGGGTCCTCTAAATTAAACTTTTTCAACGTCATATTAGATCGGCAAAACTCCAAGCGCGTTTTTTTGTGGACATCGTTGATTTTTTTTTTTTTTTTCAATATAAGTCGTTTTATATGCTGCGCTTTTTAATTTACACATTGTAGTGTTCTTACTCTTCCGGCAACAGCAGTTTTAGCCTTAATTTGTGCTGATGAGTCATGAGAATTTGATACTCTAAGTTCATTTCAATGAGTGTACAAATGAGACTGATACCGGAGACACAAAAAAATAGTTTACAATTGTGGTTAAAATTAACTGTCAAATTTGTAAATATGAGAATCGGGAATTACTAAATATTATCTTAAAATATTAATTCAAATACGGATGAAATTCGTTCTTGTGGTAAAATAAGACTACTTTATCTGTACTAACTTTTTTATGAGCGAATTATTAGAAAAAAGATCTTAAAAATATCCAAAGCCAAAATAAAAATTTTCAAAACAAAAAATTAAAAAAAGATTTAAAAAGTTAATCTAAAATACTCTAATTTCCCTCCCCAAAAACTTTTTCTGTATCCGCGCCCGTATTATCTCGATATCGGACAGTGGTTTCCGGAAACAACAAATTTTCAGCAAATAGTTCACTTCAAAAAGAAAACAATTTTTGACAAGCAAAATGAAGGACAAAATGATCTTTTTTTTTTTTTGTTGACTTAACTCTTATTAGGTCAAATATCACGAAAATAGCGAAAGCTTAAAAAGCGCTTCGGCAACAAATGCATGGCCGTCAAAAATGTAATAAGAACAGAAATCTAAACTTTCAGATGTTTTTACTGACTTATTATTTTGAGTATAATTATAGCATTCAAAAAGTGCAAAGTTGAATATGTTTATACAAATTTTGGTTAAATTTTATGGGTAATGTTTATGTGAAAATCATTTGAAATTTTTGTGTTTTTTATTTTGTTTTATAATTGATTACAATTAGTTACAGCGATGTTGTATGTAGCATATTCTATGTGAAATAATTATGTTGTAGGTTTAATTTCAAATTGAGTTTTTTAATGTTTATTTTATGAATTTTGTTTTATTTTTTAACTAGATGTTTATGTATTTTTTTATCATCAATTCGATTTTTTTATGAATGAGCTTACGTGGGTTGTTTATTTTTTATATTAAACATAAAAATCTGATGGGACTTGCACAATGTAAATAGTATTAGAGAAAGTTTTTTTTTTGTGTTAGGAAAACAAAAATTACCAACATTTGATTTTTAATTGACAGAAATGTTTTTTATTGGAATATAAAGAAAAATATTGGGAAATATAAAGCAAGTAGTTTTAATAAATTTGTCGTACTTTTAACGATATTTTTAAAATATTAATGGTCTTAAGATGCCAACTCGTAACGGACGATAAAATTACCATTTGAAATTAGGACCAAATGAGTTAATTGGCATGTTTTACGAAAGGTTAAATTTACTTAAGTAACTAACAATTACTAGTTACGAGTTGTCAACTTTTGATTTAAACAACTTTTTAAATACGGTGAATATTAAATAACCATTTAAGTGTTTTGTATATAAAATATTCTTACATGAAAACTATCGCAACGGTTATCTTTAATCTAAATTTAATTAGGATAGCGTTCAGAAAAAGTACACTCACAAGAAATTTTCCATAAAAAATCAACAGTTATTTAAAAGTTTAATCGGTAAAGTTGTTTCAATGGAATATACAGTTAAATTAACAAAGAAATATATTTTTCAACTTGTTGTCCGTTAATCAATAAACAAAATAAACAAAAAAAACGGACTTTCCGTAATACCCAGCAAAACTTTGGTAATGGGTAGGACTTATTTCAGACCTTCCAAAGTAATGACTATCCATTCCAGTTTTTGTTATTTTGAAGGTCCGAAATAATACCTTACTAATATGAATATATGTAACTGCTTATTTGTAAGATAAAAAACAACGCCTTACTAATATTGTGTTAAATATCTGCTTATTTGGAATAGCAAAAATAATAAGTTACTTATTATCACTTATTTCAGACCTTTCGTAGTAATGACTATCCATTACATTTGTTGTTATTTTGAAGGTCTGAAATAATACCTTACTGATATGAACATACATCACTACTTATTTTGGAAGCTAAACAATTATGTCTTACTAATATTGTGTTATATACCTGCTTATTAGGAAGGGCCAAAGAAATAAGGTACTTGTAAGGTAATAAGTAACTACTTTTTTGTAAGGTATATTTATAAAGATTCATAATATATCATAATTAATAAATTAAATGCAATTTATTTAAGCAAACAAATATATAGTTATACATAAACGACTCTCACAAAACAAAAGCTTATTTAGTAAATAACAAAATTAAGATAATTAATATTAAGTAGAAATTATTAAATTTTATTTATTAATACATTAAGAGTTTTTGGTAATAATTTTCTTATTTTCGAAGAATAACCGAGTATTTTCCTTTGAAGATTTAAAAATTTGTTATCTAAAATATGAAAAAAAACTTTTATTAAAAAAGAAATTGGCTTTTGAAAATATGTATTATATATTACGTACGTTTAATTTTTCATGAATGGAATGAATTTCCGGAATCAATATATATTCATTACTGTACGACATTTTAAGCAGTTTAGCCAGAATGTTTTCTATTTTAAATAATTGTTCTTCTGAGCCATCATGTTCGTCAACCAAAGCAATATTTAAATAAAATGAATCCATGGGATCGTTGAAAAAACTTCGTAAGTTTGAAAATCTTTTTGCTAGAAATTCTTCCTCACTTAGGATTTTAGTGATTTGTAAAAAAGTTTTATCCGTCATAAGACAAATGTTGTCTGGAATAGTTGTACTAAAATAGCCTTTTGGTAACAAAATTGACTTTGGAACTACTTTTCTATACCGCAGTCCGTAAACTGGATTTTTAAGTAAAACTTTATCATTTGAAAATTCATTAAAAATTTGTTGGCAAAGGTGTTTGGGCATTTTTTTTGTTCTTTTTATGTTTAATAAATGTTATTAGAAAATAATAAACAAAGTCTTTTAATTTTTTTCTTGAGAAAATATTAATCGCTGTTCACCACTTATTACACTTCTTCCTGGTAAGCAGTTATTATAGTCCTTCCTTGTAATGACTAAAATCAGTAGTTATTTTAGGACCTATTAATAACTAGTTATAATTGTCCTTATTAATAACTAGTTATTTTATTGCCTATTAATACCTTCTTATTTAGGTACATGTTAATACGTACTTATTTTTGCACCTATAAATAACTACTTATTAACATCCTTACAAGTAATACGTCATATAATGGCTTTAAGCATTACTTTTGATGCTACAAATAAGAAATGAAAAAAGTACTTATGTGTAACTGTATTTTTGTCCCTATATGTAAGCACAAGGCAAGGCCTTGCCTCCTATAACACCCCCATGTTAAAATCAGGTGTTCTTGGCCTCAACTATAAGTACTTCTGATTCTTGTTTTCTTCTTCCATTTCCCATTCTATGGTAATAGCAAGTTTTCCTGGGTAGTTAAAATATTCAGTTAAAATTTTCTTTTTAAAAGAAAAAGTTGTTATATTATATTGAGTATTGAAATAAACGAAAATCTATTGTTTTTATGGATTTAGTCAATTATTTTTTCAACAGTTGAAAATAAACTTAAAAATACAATTGTTTTAAACGAAAAGTAAGTAGTTCTGTTTTTAACAGATTTTCAGTCAATTTAATATGTATATTCAGTAGTCTTTACGGAAAAAATATTTTGAGTGTAAGCTTGTGCGGCCTTTTCGAGGTCTAATGTTTTTAGTGGTCTAATCTCATGTTATTATTGGTGTTATCACGTCTTACCCCCAAAATATCCGACATGATTATTACCAAAAGTTTTTTAATTTAGGTAGGGACAACTAACCCCTCCTTGGCGAAGTAGCTAAACCGCTAAATCTAGAAAATTTAAATTTGGTATGGTTTTAATCACTAACACACATCTGTACAGAGGGGATTTTTAGAAATCAATGCGGGGAGGGACAAAGAGCAGAAAAGTCTCCGAATTGGCGGCTTGGACAAACCACATAGTGAGATACTTAAAATTTGGCTAGTTGGGTCTTTACTACGAGTAGATATATTGTAGATATATTGTTTCTAAAACCGTGAACCGATTAACCGAAAACCCGGTTTTGGGTTAAATTTCGGTTTTTGACAAACCAGTCTTTTTCTGTCAGTTAATCGGTTTTTAATTTTTTTTAAATCATTTGGGTGCAAAGATTGTATAAAAATTTAGTTTCTAAGAATATCAAGTTGTTATTACTTTTGATAGTTTACGCTTGAACTTTAAAGGCCTCAAATCGCACTTAAAATAAGGAAGGTGAACGAAATTTTAATTTTATTATTTTATTATTTTAGTTTGAGAGTGAAATAAATTGAAAAATTTTTTTACATCAGTTTTGATATAATTTTTAATAAAAATAAAAATTACGTTTTTTCGACCTTTACTTGTGCATTGAAAATGAAAATTATTCAAGTTCGGGGCCATACTCCATATTTCTTTATTAGGATATTGTCCTAACAAATAATCTATAGAGTTTTTCTTTTCAAATTTATTCTTTGACCCTTTCAGGAATGTGTTGATAGATCTATTTCGGGAATTTTCTAGGTTCCCATCATCAGAACACGTTTTGAAAGAGGTAATAATCTAACGGGTACGGCTGCCTCAGGGCAGTCTTCATAAAACTTACCACAAATGCGTCAACTGACCGTTTTATACTTAGAAATTAACATATTAAGATAAAAAACTAAATTTTGTAAATATTTTGCGAATAAATTTGTCATGTGCCGTCAAGGGTTTGGAAGCGAGAAAGCTTTAAAATCAAAAGTTCGTAAAATTTCAAAAACTAATTATTTTTGAAAAAAAAAGTTTTCAAAAATCTAAAAAACGCCTTTCACAATTAAATTCAATAAAACTGCATATCAACTATAGTATTAATTGCAATTGTCTGAAAAAGAAGTTAAAATTCAAACTCAAACAAAAATCAAACTTTGCTCTCTGGCAATTCTTCCCTAACTACGTAAGCGCCATCTATCGAATATACAAAGAATATATCATATATATGGTATCACTTACAACATATGGGAAAACAGTGGACATTAGAGTGAGGTAAGTTTCTAAAAATTGCTAGAAGCTCCAATGGGAGTAATGTAATTATATTAATTATAAGTACATTAACTAAAATAAAAAAAAAAAAAAAAGTTTCTAAAAATAGAACTGTTGTGTTGTTCGAGTTGTACTTCTGAGATTATGTATTCAAGAACAAAAACACCGTGTGTTGAATGAAACTAGTTTTAATCACAACAAAACTCGACCTGACGATAGCTCAGAGGGCTAAAGCGCTCTGTCTAACGTGCAGTGCGAGTGCATGTGGCATTAGAAATCAGTTTATCTATACCACGGTCAGTCATTGCACAGAAAATTTCATATAGACGCAATCGAACAAATAAAAACATAACAAATATTACATTATTCAAAAAAAATTCAAAAAACAGGGTCACTGACGAAGGTTCAATACCAGAAACTGCGCAGACTGATTCAGAAAAAAATTTAAAATTTGCAATGTAGTCATGATTTTTAGAAAATACACTCATTCTTCTCTACCACGCCTTTCACAAAAACCAATTTAAGTTGACTAAAAACTCTTTATAATCAAATACATGTAAGATTGAAGCTTTGTCTTTAATAATAAGTCCTTACTTTAGTCCAAGGACTCACAGGATTCCTCTAAAGGTCATCGTCTTAACTTAATAGACGGATTTTTAGGAAATTTTGCATAAAGAAGACATTAAGTATTAATAGCAAAACGTTGAAGTTTCGCTTTTTCCAAAAAACGAAAATCGCGATATCTTCTTAAATAGGAGCAGAACAAAAAAGTTTTTCGAGAGTGGTTATATCTTGGTGAGAGAAATATTTTTGTCCAAAGCTTCTCTTTTATATGCTTTAGTTTCCAAAATGCACCCTAAAATATTTTGGCTCCTATCGCCTAAATTATGCAACGATATGTTGTTTTTCGAGTGGAGCACATGGTATGAATTTCGTTGCAAAACATCGTTTACCAGTTAGAGGGTTAACATTAAAATGTATACTAATTAAAAAAAAAATTGGAACACTGTTGGCCCCAACTAAAATATAATAAAGTGTAATTCATTTATAAAAAGCCTTAAGTGCTTTGCATTAATAATAAACCAATAATCAAAATTATAAATTATAATTTTCAGATTTTTACAAACATTTTGTACTTTTTTAGTAAGAAAAATGGTGATTTAATTAAAGGCGGTTAACCGATAAACCGGTTTTTTCACATTTAGTTAAACGACTGAATTTAAAAAATGTGTTCACTAATACGATCTTAAAATTTGGGTAGTGGACGAAATATAATGAAACTTCTCACTAAACTAATGAAACTATTTTTTACATGATAAACGAAAAACATCTTTAAATTTATGAAAAGCTTCATACTTTTTATGAATTAACTTTTTGAGAGAATGCTGTTTTTAATAAATAAAATTATATTTTTCTTAAAATTTTATGAAAATTTGCACAAACTTAATGAACAAACTTCAATGGAAGGGTTAAAGTGCAACTTCATTGCTTTTATGCAAAATGCATATCATGCAGATAATTATATCAATGCATGTGGGTTGCTAATCCCGCGTAGACATCGCATATATAAAATATGTTTTTGTATTAGCAAAAGTGAGGAAAACTTTCCGCCTTGATAAAAGTGGGTGTACTAAGACAAAAAGCCCAGCAAAAAAAACTGGATTTTGGTAAGCAGTAACTACATTTGTATGCTTCCACCGCTTCACCGCCTTGCATACTATAAAGCAATTAGGGAAGGCATTCTATCGTGCTTCCCAGAATGCCTTCTTTGAAGCAGTGAATAATGCTTACAATGAAGCAATAAACTATGCATACCATGAACGACTAATGTTGTAAACGTACAAAAAGCGCTTTTTTGTGCCTAAGAAGGCATGAATTTATTGCTTCTAAGAGCACATGAAAGAAGCGCTTTAAAAGAGACATACCAAGTGGGACATCGCGAACAAAAATCATGCCTTCTTAATTTGCTTTGGTAGCGCTTAGTTATCAAATAATGCCTTCCGGAAGCGCTTCTGGGTAAGCACTATTTTTTTCTGGGAGGTCGCTCTTAACGGCCTGCCAAAAACGTAGAAGTTGGGAACTTAATATCTGATAAGTTTGTTCTTCCATCGCTTTGTGCTGGATTTTGGAAAATTCCTGCTGGGAGGGGCGATAAGTGGTAAGGTATTATCGTTAATGGCATGCATATACGCTTTTAGTTAGAAACCTAAAATTTTTAATATTTGCTACAAGTTCTGTGAATTAATGGAAAAATCAAATCAAGCACAAAATTCCCGCGATTGAGGGATTGAAAGCACATTTTGTGTACTATTTGAGTGCAAAAACAAAAAAAAAATCAAAATAATACCCAGAAAAAAATAGTGCATATCCAGAAGCGCTTCCGGAAGACATTATTTTATTACGAAGTGCTTCCAAATCAAATCCGGAATGCATGATTTTTATTCGCGATGTCCCACTTGGTATATCCATTTTAAGCAGGTGAAGAGAGCTGCCTTTATGTACTCCAAGAAGCAACAAATTCATTCCCTCGTAGGCAATAGAATTTTTTTTGTGTGTCGACAACATTAATGTTTCGTTGCATACATTTTTCACTGCACTATTCACTGCTTCAAAGAATGCATATAGGGAATCGCAACAGAACGATTTCGAAATTGCTTTATTGTAAAGGGTCCGCCATCTAACGTTTTTTTTTTCAACGCTTGAACAACGCTGGGAAATATTGCGACATTACTTTGAAAATCATGGTAATGTTGCAGAATGTGTGCCGAGACACCCAAAACGAGTCACTGTTTGGTGCGGATTTTGGCCCAGAGGCATAATTGGGCCATTTTTCTTCGAAAATTAGCAAGGAGTGGCCGTTACAGTCAATGGCGATCGTTATCGGGCCATGTTGAACGAATTATTGTTCACAAAAATTGAAGAGGATTAAATACAGCTGCACACAATCGATGATGTGCTTAAAAATTGGACCGATCGTGTAGGCTACTGCATGGCCAGCCGAGGCAGCCATTTGAATGAAATTATTTTCCATTATTAACCGGAAGGGTTGTACTTTCAAATAAAAAAAGAAATTTGAGAAAATATTCAGTAGTTTTTTTTTTTATAGCATTTTCAAAAAAAAAAAGTTATTTGGCGGACCCTTTATTTTAGAGCAAAATAAATTAGAATCGATTGTACTCAGCTAAACCCGAATTTATTCAAAACCCGAATGTGTGATTTTTATAATCAAATATTCCGATCTGTTATTAATTTGTTATTATACACCCAACAATCCTAAAATTTTGTTTACAAATCCACATGTATTAAAAGCAATTTTAAATTGTTGCTTAGCAGAAGTTCTGAAAGATATTTCCGTTTCCTACAAGAAATATATATTCGCGAAATTTTTGAAAAACATGTTGGCATATAAACCCACTCTCTATTATTATAAAATGAAATTTATTACCCTAACATTTAAATATTTGTTTTAAATAAAAACCACGCAAAAATTATATTGTTTTGATTAAAAATATTTAATTTAAATGCGTTCCGAAAACAATTTTTAAATAAATAAAATTCGAGATAATTACGCTTTTAAAAATTAAACAAGAAATATGTTTGAGTATTTACATATGTTTTTGAAATCGAAATGTGAAAAAAACCTTGAATTCTTATCAGCCTATACTGACAACAACTGAAAATAAAACATAAAAGTACACCAGTTTTGGATAAAAAAAAAATAACTAAAATTTACCACTATTTTAAAAATATTTAAATAAATATTAAAAAAAAAAAAACTTACAATGAAAGAAATTTCTTTTGAATTCTCAAAACGAAATTGTTGAAATTCTTAAAGTGACAACACTTAAAATAATTGCAAAAAATAAACACACACTCGCACACACTTTTCAATATATTAAAGTGTCAAAAGCACTTGATTTTTTTTCTTTAAGAAAATTTATCTTTTTTAAGAAAATTTTGTTCTTTTGAGATTTTTTAATAAAATTAAATAAATTTGTTTGTGATGTTTTTTAGATTTTTTTTTTCTCTTTTTCTGTTATGACAATTTATTGACACTTTACAAATTTTTAAGATAATAAATTATATTTATATTTTAGGCTTTGTGTCTATTATTTTAATATATCTAAATAATATTTTCTTTTTTCAAATTTTTAAAATACTTTTTAAGCATTTCGTTATTTATCTTTTCAAAAAAAAAAAAATATAAATTTTCAAAAAATATTTTTATTAATTTTTATTCCAACTTTGCGTGTTAAATCTGTGAAATCTGAATACAAACTGAGCACAAGTATTAGATTTTTGTTGAAACACTTACAATTTGAAAAATATATCAAAATACCACCAAAATAATGAGTAAAAATCCAACAAAAAAAAAAAAAATATAAGCACACATGAACCGAAAAGAAACATTTTTTGTATTATAATAATCAGCATACGAGTACGATCCAATATCACTAGACAGAGCTGCCTACTATAACTATATGTGTACTATAAAATGAAACAGAAATTTTGTTTTACTTTTATTTTGAAAGGAAATATAGAAAAATATTCCAAAATCACCATAACAAAATTACATACACAAAAAAATATCTTGTGGTAGAATAGGCATTAATTTTTCATAAAAATTTAGAGATAAATTTACGCAATTCTACTGCCGACATAAGTATGTATTTGGCTTTCTTTGAGAAAACCGCTCACTATCTAAGAAAAGTGGTTAGAAAATTTGGTAAACTATGAAACGATCAATGATATTTTTTTTCACTCATATTTTGTATAAAGGATAACACATTGAGTTAAAATACGACAGAGAGAGTAGGTGGAGTCACTCAATATATTGCACTATAGTTAGAGCAGCCTTTACATGATAAACATGTCGTTTTGTCTATTTAGAAAGAGCCGGGTCAAAATAGTTATATCAAATAATATATAATATGATTTTTTGTGCGCCCCGGTAGGCTAGTTGGTAGCGTGCTGGCTTATCTGTGCGGGGGTCGTGGGTTCGATTCCCACCAGAGGCACTGGTCTGTTTTCGCTACAACGCGCCGAAGGCCATAGTAGCTAGTGCTCGGTTAGGGTAATAGTTTATAATTTGTAATTATATGATTATTAATTAATAAAATAAAAAAAAAATAATATGATTACTTCATATCTGACTTATAATGGAGTCTTATTACGGCTTATATCATTATATATGATCAATTGTATTGTGACGACATTTTATATAAGTTTCTTGATATTTTTATAGCTCTCCAATTATTACTCCATATATAACTACACTCACAAGAACTTTTCCATAACAAAAAAAAACGCGGAATTTCGGAAATAGTTAAAATATTCAGTTAAAATTTTTTATTTAAAACAAAAAGTTGTTATTTTATATTGAGTATTGAAATAAACGAAAGAGGCTCTAACTTTTCTAAAACTTCGGGTTCTGATGAGATCTTTAGCCAGATCGAAATACTAGTATCAACCTAGGTAATATGTTTGATTTGATTTATTTTTGTAAATATACGGAGGTTGGAATAATCTCGATGTATATAAAAACAAAAAACTAACAAAACTGTAGAAAACAATTTATTGTGTTTATGAATTTTGTCAATAAATTTTTCAACAGTTGAAAATAAACTAAAAAATGCAATTGATTTAAACGAAAAGTAAGTAGTCCTGTTTTTAACTGGTTTTTAGTTAATTTAATGTTTATATTGACTAGTATTTGCGGAAAAAATATTGTGAGTGTACATAAGCTATATAATAGTTATACAAATATATGTAGTGATCGATATGATTATACTTGTATATGGTCTTATACTGAAAATTTTTTTTTTTTTAATTTTATATAGCTTTATATATGATCTCATAGATATTTTGATATATTTCAGTATCAAATTAAATGATCTGCAAATGAAGACTGTATAGCATATGTTAAGACTTTAGTACATTATATTTACATATACATCTTATTACATTTAAATAAATTTGGTTCTTTGGAATTGTTGATTTTTAAAAATTTTTAATTTTTAACTTAACCGTACGATGCATACTCAACTTTTTCTACGAGACCACACACCCGGGATACGTTTGTACTTACTAGCTTATTTTGGCTTTTTCTAATGTTTAAATGGTCCAATTTCATTATTTTTTAAATGCGTTTATTAATAATTTACAAATGTTTTACCTGGTTCAAGAGATATAGGCAAAAAAGGTCACGGGCATGGGATAGCCAAATGTTGTGTGTGTTTACGTAGGTGTCGACTTTGGAAGCTCGTAGCTTCTGAACCACTTACTTATATTTCCTAGATCCGAAATCTCTATGCCCTAAGTTAAGCCGTTCCTGAGTTACAGCACTGCAAAGTTGCAAGTGGATATATTTGTACCCGGGTGTGTGTTCTAGGGTTAAATACTTTTAAAAATAACTTCAAGTTGCAAAAATCATAACTACTATCTGCCAATATATTATAAAATCAGATATATTTATATACAATTAATATCCCGGATATGGACAAATTTTGGATAAAATTGTATCAAATTATATCTAATTTGATATAATTAGATATTGGTATATGACCCATTTTTCGGATAAATTTGTATGTGTTTATATTTGGGATCTTATTAAATAAGATATAATTATATTGGATTCCATATTTAAATTTTTACCAGGGGACAGTGAAATCTGCCCATAGTAGATAGCGACAATTTGTATGTTATGACGGTGGTCCGATATAGGAATGGAACTTATAAAAACTTGGCCAAACAAGAAAATGATCGAAGGCCAAACAGTAAATCGATTAGTATAATTTTCCCTATGGGTTTAAAACGCATTGGCGCTTTAATTCGTTACCTAGAGACAGCAACATCAATTTTTATATACACTCAGAAAAAAAGTTAGTAGAAAAAAATTGCAATCACACAACTAGTTTTGTACTAGCCCGTGTAAAAATAATATTATATAATCTTGTATAATGCGATTCAATTTTGTAAAATTTATTGTAGTTAAGTATGGCATAATGTGTATAGTAAGATACAATTTTAACTGACACTGTAATTTTTCGTAAAACGATATATTTAATTGTATCGTACAATATGTTATACCATATAAAATTGGATTGGAGGAATTAAATTAATATATGGAATGAAACAAAACAATGTATTGCCCCATATAAAATATTTCTTTTTTTTAGATTGTGAAAAAGTGACGTTTTTGTTTTGAAATCTATAACATCCTACTCAAAATATTATTATCAGATCGAACATTTTTATTTAAAATATCTAGATATTTTAAATAAAAATGTCTTAAATAAACATCACAATTTAAAATATCAAAATTCAATTTGATATACAAATAGTTGGTTGTTAAGCATATAAAATTAAAATGTAACTGTACGTTAAAATTTAAATGCTATTCATAATTGGACCATAATATCTAGCCCTCTGTATTTAATTAAACAAATTTATTTTCAATGGAATGAATCATATCAAATTATATCAAACTCGATGTAATGTAATCCATTTATATACAATACGATCCACAATTTTTCGGCTACACAAAGAAATGTGTTGCATCATATTAATTGTTTTTAATCGTTTTAGTACAAAATTTAGTAATTTGTATAATGAGGATACAGAATTAATGACGCTTTATATAGTTTTATCTAATTTATTATTGCCACACGCTTCATTATATAAATATATATAAATTGTATCACATTAGTAAGTTTATAAATTTCAGCTGAAATTTTAAAAAGAAAAACTATAAATGAAAACATAATTTTAAAATTGTATTTAACTCAATGACATTAGACATTTTCTAAATTTTTGATGAGTATAAACAATTTTCTAAAGTTCAACATGTCCAGAAATTTAATTTTAAATTTGAAATTGTCATTAAACACTTAACTTTTTTTATTTATTTATTTCAGTCTATGGATACAATATTATCCTTAAGGACTAGCAACTAAAGTCCAAAGTAAATAACTTATTTTAACAAATTATTTAAAATTACTTTAAAATTTATTTTAGCAAAACGTAAATCTAATTCATTACAATGATTATTAAATAATATCATAGCCCTAGTTAATGGTTCATGAATATCGATATGAAAAAAAGTTACTTTATTTCTAAGTGACCGTGGAGGTACATAGATCTTAATAGCATGTAATAAAGCCGGACAATCAATTACACCCCTAATAATGCCATGCAAAAAATAAGCGAAGAGATTTTTCTCCTATCCTAACCTCTAAAGTTTTCGTTGAGAGTAAAGCACATTTATCTGCATAAGAAGCAATTACATTTGCAGAAACTGGCGAGGAAAAGTTTAAAAAAGAAGGAGCATATTTTATGAACTTTTTCTGAATTTTTTCAATTCTATTAATATGAACTTCAGCATTAGGTCTCCATATAAATGAGGCATATTCTAATTTAGATCTTACAAACGACGTAAACAACGCTTTTTTTGTATAATGATCAAAACAGTTATCAGAATTACGACGGATAAAAGCAAATATTGAGTAAGCTTTAGGTATTATATAGTTTAAATGATTATTAAAAGATAGTTTGATATCAAATACTACTCCCAAATCTAAAATTTCATCAATGATAATAAAATATAAGCCTTTGTTCTATATTCAGACATTAAAATATTACGACGCCTATGATACGACATAGAAAGGCATTTACCTACATTGAAAGGAAGACCATTAGAGTAGATGTAAAACTAAATTTTAATATGATAGCATATAAAGGGTGTCCCAAGAAGAGCGCAATTTTTAAATTTTAAATAAAACACAGATATTTAAAAAAATATCGTGAAACTTTATTATATCGTAAAGTAGACAGAATGAGGTTATGTATGGAACAATATATCGTGCAGATGGCAGCCGCGGCTTTGCTGGCATGCACGCGATCTTTTAATGAAATTTTCAATGACCGTTTTGCATGAATGCTGCGGTATTTCATTAATGCAGCGTCCAATTTCCTCTTTTAAGGCTTGAGTCGTCGTCGGCTTATTCGCGTAAACCATCGACTTCAAAAAACCCCAAAGAAAAAAATCTAATGGTGTTAAATCGCACGATCTAGGCGGCCAATTCTGATCTCCAAAACGCGAAATAACACGACCGGGAAATGACTGATGCTGCAATTGAATTGTTTCTCTGGCTGTATGACATGTGGCACCGTCTTGTTGGAATCACATGCCCTCCACATTCATTTCTTCAATTCTAGGCAAGAAAAAACTGGTTATCATTTCACGATACCGAACACCATTGACTGTTTGCGCTTGACCTGCCTCGTTTTCATAAAAAAAAGGTCCAATGATTCTTCCAGCCCAAAAAAAAAACCACACCACACAGTGACACGTTGAGGATGCATTTGCTTCTCGTGAATCACTCGAGGATTTTCCTCACCCCAAATGCGACAATTCTGCCTATTGACGAAGCCATCAAGATGAAAATGGGCCTCGCCAAATTGATCGCAATTTGCGAACTGTAGCCGCAAAACTTTCACCATTTTGGTAAAACAATTTCACAATGAGAATGCGTTGTTCATTCGTGTAGCGCTCCATTTTTACTAACCTCGTACCTTCTACTAGCAAACAATAACAATTGTTCAAATGTCAAACACTGACACTTCGAATGTTGCCAGATTTAAAAATTGCGTTCTTCTTGGGACACCCTTTGTTATTATATGTTAGATTTTATTAAACCATATAAAATTGTATATGAAATCATGATAATTAATGTATAGAGTACTGGCAAACCACTGCTATTTTTGTAAAAACCACCCCACCGTGTTAAAAATGACCAAAGATACAAATAATATTGTACTAAGAAAACACTATTTTGTTTGCAACATCGGTTCAAATATTTGAAAACAGCAATAAATGTACAAAATCCAGCTTCTGGAATTTTTTTACAGTTTTTTTTTTTGAAATAAAATTTCATTACAATACGTTCATTGACAAATATTATATTAATAAGAACAAGTTTGTTTCACTTTAAACTAAAAAAATTTCATTGATGCGACGTCATTTTGTTTTAGAAAACACGACTACAAAATAAGGTAACTACCATAACTTAAAAAATACTGCTAAAACTAATGTTTTGCCCCTGTAATAGATCTATTGTTGTGTTTTAAGTTGAAACATCAAAAATTGTTTTTACATTTTAAATATTTTTAATTTTACAACATGTTTTGCATCTCCTTTGAAAAGTGATGTTACATTGTTTTGCATTTTAGGTGACGATATATACATTTTTTTTAATCAGATATAAACGATATATATTTATCAAAGGATACGTTCCACTGAAATCATCCTTGATTGTCACTATTGTCAAAAATTTTGTCTTTTATCAAATATGCAAACAAAATGTTGTAGTTTTCTTTAAACACTTTAATGCACTTTTTCCATAAAATTAGCCACAACTCCGATATTTATAGATAGATAAATAGATTTTCGTAAACTGTGTCTGTTGACTTTATTAGGACTTAAGCTTCAAGTTAAAGAGCTTTTGTTATTTTACGACATCAATTCTTGCAATTAATCTCCCTCAAAAAGTTTGATTTGTTTTATAAATTTATAATTTTATGCTAACTTAAATGGCTTAATTTTAAATTTTAGTAAAATAAATAGTTTTTTTTGCAATTAAATTTGCTATAACACTAAAAATACTTGATTATGCAATTCTCAGTAAGAATTTCTACAGACTTAATTTCTTTTGTCACTTTTGATATATGCATTAATTTCTCTCAGTGTATATCATATCCTATAACTACTCAAAAACCTATAAAAATGTTGAGTTAGTTTTTGAAATCACCTCAAAAGGACACTTCATATGTAACAATATTAACAGGTAGTAAATGTTACTAAAGCAAAGTTATCTCTAAAAAATATATATAAAATTTAAAGAGAAGAAAATTTGTGCAGAAGGTAAAAACTATAAATGAAAATTCTTGCCAGGTATCAAAATTTTCCATACACGCACATAAGAAATTTCAATAGTATTTGAAGAAGATGAAGATGGATGATGTTGTTTGCTGTAGGTCAGTAAGAAACAAATTTATGAACATCATGAAATGTCACCTATATAAACAGTCAGCCAGCATGGATTTTTGTTTTGTATTTAATTGGGTCACAAACAATAATAAAATTATACAATTTTTGTTAACAATTGTTATCATTATCTTTGAAAATGTTTTATGGTTTTCTAAACTCTATAAGATACACACTTTCAGACAATAGACGACACGATGAATAGACAAGCAAACGGACTAAATGTTTAAATGGACAGACGAACAATCCCTTTTTGTTGGTGACAAAAATATGTTTTATTTTAAATTTTTTATTACTTTTTCATGAATGTCATGAAGAGTTAAACTGATTGTCTAAGTGGAACAAAAAGAAACAAAAAAAAAAAAAAATGGTAATCCTGATTACAGGTTTTTGGTTTTAAATTTTATGATAAACGCATTTTCAGATTTGTGATGATTTTCTAGTTTGTTTTTTTTTTTTTGGCGCGTACGTAAGACGCGTGCTTAGGTAGCTGAACTATTTAAATGATTTTGTTTTAGGAAAAACGAAATCATTTAAATATTTTATTTTTCAATAAAACTGTATATGGGCTTATGTCAAAAATGTTTATATACTTTGAAGTGTTTAATAACTTTTGCAGTTTTTCTCTATTTTAGAATAATGGGTTATATATTTGGATTAACTTACTTTAACTCGTACAAGTGCACAATTTTAGGTCCATAGGTCTATACTTCCAATTGTTATTGTTACGCAAAGTTGAACAGCTTTAAAAAATCGTTTGAAACAAGCTATTTGTTTTATTGTTTGAGGCTTTCAAGTTTTGGATTCCTTTTGGTATTACACAATCTCATAACACTTGAGAGATAAATTCATCAATTACTTTATTGGCATACTATCACCTTACACATAAATACATGGTAGTCGAAAAGTAAATCCACTTTATTTACTTTTAAAATATTTGGTGTTTTTTACACTGGGCGCAATCGCCACTTCGTGAAATAAAAATTTAAAAACAATGGTTCGTTAATGTTCTAACTATGCACAGTTTGAGGTATGATTCGTACCCCCTAACAGAAGAAGAGTACGAACGTCACAAAATTTGTAAAACATGAGCGTGAATTTTGTTCAAAAAGCAGTTTTTCGCATAGCACATTCGGGGTTTAGTTTTAACTTTTCGTCCTTACGTTGGGGTGTAACACACCCTAACAACAATGTGAAATAAGTAAGGACGGAACGTGAGTAAGCCAGTTTGCTGCGTGAACTTAGTTTTTTGTCAGTTTACAAAATTAAATTTTTATAGCTTATAAAAAATAGAAACGCAAAAATTATACGGAGTTTTTGAAAATTGTGCAAAAGTTGCATAATTTGTATCTGCTTTAGCAAATGATGATATTGAAAGATTTTAAAAACCTAGAAATAGTAGTGGCATATAATTAATCGGCATCACAAATTTTTTTCAAATGGGGTGTGTGCTAAACGCGTTTTGCTTCGGCAAATCAACACTGTGGAGCGAAATTCGTCAAAATTAACACTATTTGTACGAATTGTTAATGCTTTAACACAAAATTAGGGTAATTTTAATGAATTTAAAGAAATAAATATTTTATGTAACAAATAAAATTTCGGTTAAAAAATTTCATGGTTAAAAACTGCACATAGTTGGAATTAGCTTGTAGAAAACACAGTTTCTCTTTAACTGATTATGTTAAATTCAAATAAAATCACCAAAACTAGTGATCATTTTTAAATATGCGATTTTAAGTGAAAAATTAAATTTTTTGCAATACCACAAAATTTGTGAAGGCTGTTTTATAAAACACAAAAAGGCAGTAAATTTCCATGAAAACGGCAAAGAATATTAAACAATAGTAAACATTTGTGAATTTAATTTTGACAATTTTTTTAAATTTTATAAATTGAGCCGCCATAACTTTTGCGTCCCTTGCAAAAATTTATTCACGTAATCGGATTTGAAGTCCCTAAATAGTGGCTTATTATCGTACCATAAAGTCTAAAAAAATGTATCCCCAATTTTAAATATTTTTGAGAATAGCCCATGTGTTAGTGTATAATCATCATTAACATTTAAAGTAATTTTTATTATATGTGATTAAGGTTGACAGTGAAGTCAATTGCACGGTGTTGAAATAACCTAATGTAGATCGTTGGCCGGGTTCTTGTAAATAAAAAATAAATTAATTTAAAAAAAAATAATTCGCGTTTGTGTGTGGGGTGACTCCTTTCCAGGACATTTTACGACAATTGAATATATTGTCACCAGTAGAACAAAATATGAATTTTTTCATTAAAGTTTGCATAATATTCGGAAAAATATCATTTATGTTTGATTAGACTATAATTATCTTTAAGCCTTAATTATCTGGGGACAAAAAAGACCCATGAAACATAATTTATATTATGACTAATAGAATGTTTTTAAGTTGAAAAGAAAAAAATTCCATTTGGTAAATTTTTTTTTTTTTGTTCACAGTGTAGTGAGCGTTGGATATCTGAATATTCAAGGTTGATTCACAATACTGGAACACTCTACGCTGCAGTTTGGATTTTTTCGCACTTACATATTTTAGGTATAATTTTATTTGTTTTTTTTTTTTTAATCCAATCTGTAGCGTGAAGTACTGCAGTATTGTAAATCTACATTTAAGTGCTTTACAATCCCAAAATGATATCTTGGTCGTTCCATTTTACAGCGTTACCAAGGAAATTGCCAACTTTTTGAAATAGTGTCAAAAAGAAATAAGGTCATCTAAAAATAAATTTTTAATAATAGAATAAAAAAATATCATTTCAATGTTTTTGTTTTCATCCTGCCTGGACGAAAACAGATTGGCATTTTATTCAAGACTAACGATTCGTAACAAACTCGTATAAAGGAAAAACATTTATTAAACATGTAGCAAACAAATTTGTTAGAATTTTATATTCCGACTTTGTTTCTTCAAAAAGCTCCTTAAATTGTTCAGATATCTCATTTTTCAGATATAAGCACTTATAGCGAAAACACCCAAAAAAATGAATATCAAAGGACGGTTTTTCCGAGAAGAAATAAGATATTGAAAAGATTAAACCTGAATTTGGAAGACAACAGACAGCACTTTTATATGACATACAAAGTTTTGTTAATAAATTTGAATTCGTGATTTTATTAAGTCCCGAATATATTGAAAGAATGGGATTTAAAACTTTTGGTTATGCGCACCTCAAACCTATAGAAAATACCTCTATAAATATTATTAATACAATTATCACATATTTAAAAAAATTATATATCGGCCGTTCCAGCGAAGACCGTCCAAAAAATATGGTTTTTTGGCCTTCGGTCTTCCGATTTCAATTAGATTTTTAGTTTTACAAATTTCGAACAGTCCTCCGTTTTTAGAGTAATTTAGTTTTTTTTTTTTTTAAATAAGAAAAATGCTAAAAGTGTGTAAATTTTAATACACATATTTTATTTAATATTCATCGTATTAACACCATTTAAAGTACACTGGAACGGTCTACTCCCCACTTTTTTAGTGCGTAATTCAGTTTCTTCAGCTTTAAAAAGAAATGCATTTTTTATGCAATTTATTTTTTAAATGCACTTTTTTCAAGGTTTGCCGCTCTCCGTTTGAAAAATAAATGCATATTTGTAAATAATTTAATTTTTACTAAAAAACAACACTTTCGGTCTCCCGGGATTATGTATTATTAGCGATTTATTGAACGAAAAGCTTGCATCAATTTTGTTATTTTTTCATTTTTCAAATTAAACAG
Organism: Delia radicum; assembly: GCA_021234595.1. Lineage (NCBI taxonomy): Eukaryota > Metazoa > Arthropoda > Insecta > Diptera > Anthomyiidae > Delia > Delia radicum. The sequence continues at coordinate 108,837,278 of CM037852.1, forward strand.
TTTAAATTTAAATATGCTGAGCTAAGGCGCCGTTTAAAAACTATACATTTAATTTTTAAGATTTCGTCTTTACGTGAAAGAAAAACGAATCTTTCTAAATATAAAGTTTTTAAAATTTAATTTTAACCATTTCAACATCATGTTTCTTTCTATAAAATCTGATATTCGATGGCACAAGTGTGCTGGAAAAGAGTTAAACATTTTTATTTATAAATCAGAATATTTCAGTAGATTCTTTTATCTTTCAACTACAGAAAAATCAACAAAATCATATTTATAGTTTTTAAAGCGTTTAAACGACTTAGTAACATTACATTTTTAAATTTAATCTTAATAAATCTGAAAAAATAAAATAGCAAATCGCTGTTTTTCTTTGTACAAGTGCTATAAGCTTTTTTTAACAAAATCATTAAAAATAGTTAAGCCCCGAGACCCAAAAAGTGAATGTCCAATTATTTGGTGAAAACTCCAAATTTGGTGAAAACTGCATTGTTTTAAATCGATAGTGGTAAAACATTAGAAAAATGCATTTTTTGACGCTATAGAGTAGAGTACTGTACCATTCCAATGCAATGGTGATGATCCGATCAATATTAAAGAAAATACAAATACACAGACTTACAAACTTTTTGCATATTTTTCATTTTCCAATAAAACTAAATCGCGCATAAAACCGTTGATTTTTCGAAATTTGGAAACTAAAAACGTCACTCTTTAAGTGGGTCCATAAAATTTCTGAAAGCAAAATTTAATTGAAATTGGAAAACCCAAGGTCAGCTTTTGGCCGACTTTGCGTGGAATTTTTTTTTTTTTTTTTACTATGTGTACCTTTTTACTACTTTGTTACTGTTCTTTAATGAAAAACAAAAAAAAATAATTCTTAACGAACTTTAAAACAAATTAATAAATTTTTAAGATTAAAGAATACATTATAAACTAACTAACACAAAAAAAAATATTCAACTTTTCGGGCTTACAGATGAATAAAAAATTTAAATTTTTTCTCATAAAAATTCATTTATTTCCTAATTCACCGTTACTACAGAAATGCTTGCTATTAAATATTAAAATTTAATTATTGTCAAATAATAATTGAGAAAAAAAAGATGTAACACCATGCAGTAAAGGGTTAAAACGTAAATAAATGAAAACAGCTGGCTAACCGTTGGTTAGCCAAACTGTTGGTTTTCCAAAACATTGGTTTTTAAAAACGTTGGTTTGTTAAAACTGGCATAACTATTGTTGGAAGTAACTTGGAAACGCTGGGAAATCAAAAAAAAAACTATTAAAAATTACCATCAATGAAGATGTCCCGAGCCGACCATTATGTTACAGAAGAGCAAAAAAAAAGCATTGTATTTTAAGGGTTAAAAAGTGGGTTAAAAAATTAATTTGCAAACATGTCTGAAACTCACGAAAGTACTAAAGTACTATAATTCCTGAATGAAGCGCCAGATTTAACATTATTTCAAACATATTTTTTTGTACAACAAGAATACTTGGAATTCGATAGACATATTTTTTCAATCTCCTTATCCTTTTCTCGAAAAAAAATAATTTATGTGCAACACTATTTGAAGAAGATTATTTAATCTTTAAAATGACAAGAATTTTTAATTTTCTGTTGACGCATTCAAAAGTTATGACAATTGAAACATTGTATATGTCGAGTATGACAGTAATGGTGAATTTCATTGAAATCAGAGAAGGTAATCCGAAAATAACATTTTTTTAATTTTAACCAAAATGTAAACTTTTTCGTGTAAAGTAATGTATAGTGTTAATCAAGGGCTTGGTGTGTTTTTATGTATTTTACTTGATTAAAAAATATTGAATAAAATTTTAATTATCGATTAAAAAAAAAAACATCTAAAAAGACTTCCTATTAAATACCGCAGAGGAAAAACTTAATTGATTTTTTTTATTTATATTTGTGCATCTAATCAATCTGTAAAACCACAAAGTTCATTATAATAAATTTGAAAAGAGCCATAATGTAAAATATTCTTAAAACAAATATGTATAGAAAACACAACAAATAATGAAATCCTACACTAGAAACTCATTATATCGACATTAACGGCTACTTAATGGCGACACATCAATCAAACCGCAATGCTTGTTGTATTGCAGTTCTAAATCCCAACTCAAACTGTTATAATTAAATTTACTAGTAGAAGTTCTTGAACAACTTTACATTACCATAAAAAACAGAAGATGACACGCGACTCCGGTAGCTACAATTATTATGTGAAAATGCTAATGAATACGAGTGGAAAACTAAAAAATTATATCGTCGGCTAGCCTGCAAGTAGTGCCATGTGTTATTTTGATTTTTTTTTATTGTACCATTGAGAAGCTCTATTGGTCATACATATATCTATGAAGCGGTTTTACGATATCTTTATGGGTTTAGAAGATAGCAAAAATTGCTATGTGTATATCTCGTATAAAAAAAAACTAAACTTTGTTTCTATCAACAAGAAGTGTTTTGTGTAAGTCATATAAAAAAAATAAACTTTTTGTCTATGAACAAAAAGTGTTATGTGTACAAATTGGTATGAACATATTTTGAAAAAGCTACTTCAAAAGGTGTAATGTGTAGTTTTTCTGAAAAACCTCGTACCGCTCTATAACAGAGATTAAATACTGATTTATTTTAATACAGCATCTTAGTAAATGACGTCGTTAATCATTAAAGCATATAATGTCAATAAATTATCTTGGAATGGTAATATAAATCAGTTTTTTCACTCTCCCGATAACATGCTGAAAAACACATAACACTACTGGCAGGCCAGCCGAAGATATGTATATAAAAATTGATGGACAATAAACAAATTGTCTACTGTATTCTATACTACTAATTTGTATGTTTTTTATCAAAAAACTAAAAGTGGTAAAATGTCCATTCAGAACTGCTAATGATCAATGGTAATTGTAACACTGTGCAACAGAGACATTTCAGGAGACATTTCATTAGGCCATACAATTAGAGCGAAAAAAACTGACTTCTATTACCATTTTAAGATAATTTATTGACATAATATGCCTTAATAATTCACGACATCATTTACTAAAATGCAGTATTAAAAGAAATTAAGATTTAACATCTGTTATAGAGCGGTAAGCGGTTTTCAGAAAAACTAAACTTTACACGTTTTGAAGGAGTTTTTTTCTCAAATTATGTTTATACCAATATGTACACATAATACTTTTTGTTCATAGAAAAAGAGTTAAGTCACAAGCTTTAGGGAATTTGTTTGGAAAATTGTCTACTCTTGTTTTGTGTTAAAACCGTCCAGTATATAACTTCTTGTTGCACAGTGTAAAAGACTTGAAGAAATTGATAACAATTGTTTTCTTTTCTCAAATGCATATAATATGAATGCATAATGTGTTATTGTTTAAAACATAGGGAACTAGAGAGAAAGAGAGAGTTTTAATAGATTGTCCATGAAGTAATTTTTACAATTTTTAAATAAAATGATTTGTCTAATAAGGCTCATGAGTTGGGCAAAGAATTTAATGCACTTATTAACGAAAATATGCGAACACTAAATGCTGCTAAAAACTTAAAAAATATGCAATTAAAACAAATTTTTTTTTGCAAAAATTGCGCGCTTCTAAATATAAATTAATTTATATAATTGGTAGTAATTTTTTGAAGTGGAACAGAATCGCTTTTTTGGGTTAGCAAGATTATTAAAATAATAGAAAAATGTTGCTTCACACAGAGAAACATTTCGTCAGTTACCAACAAAAATTCGGTTGCTACGACAAAAATCGGTTGGTAAAACTAAATATTCCTTATCACAATATTATGTTAATACAGCAGAATTTTAGTTGCACCAACCAAAATATTCTGAAATCACATTTTAATATGTATGTACAAACGAAGTTGTTGGTTGTATCCACCAAAAAAAAACTTTTATATATACAGCTACGAAATTAATAATATGCCCAAATATGCATTTAAGAGTGACAAATAGGTATTATAAATGCACAAAATATGCATTAAAAGTCAAAATATGATAAAACATGCATTTTTGCCAAAATTTGCTAAAAATTTACTACAAATCGTTGCTTTTATGTTCCAAATTTGATGATCCGTATAAATATTAATTCAACATCAGTTTGGGACTATGAAACAAGCATTTGCATTTGAAATTTAGAGCCTTGCACTTTGAATATAATGTATGTTAAGACCACTACAAATGTAGTTAAAAGCAAATTAAATTTAACTTGGAAAAAGGGATGACTTACATTTCAGTAAATTAAACTGATATTGTCTTTTTTATTTACAGTTAAAAAAAAATAACCACAAACATTTAATTATTTTATTTTTTTAATTAAAAAACAAAACTACTGTATAAAATGCATTTAAAATCATAATTACTGTATTATTGGTGTGGCTTGTTTTTTTAAATGAACTACAAATGTAATCAAAAATTAAATTTCTTCTACAAATGACTGTTTTTTACCTTAAATATACCCAGTATTACAACTCAAACAACTACAAATACTCACAGCAGGAGTTCCCTGAGTGTATTAATGACTCTTAATTTCGTGAAAATTTGATTGATTATTTAATGTTTTGTTGCTTTAAGACAGTATCCTTTGGTATTTAAAATAATTGCCCTGCTCATGGCATATAATTTAAAATGAAATTTATACACTCATAAAAAAGTTAGTATAAAAGTCAGATCAGTAGTAGAGTTCGCCAAAAACCGAAAAATTTTAAAACTGCGGTTTCTGAAAATTAGAAAGACAGCGGTTTTGGCTACTTTTCGTTATTTTTAGTATTACAAAAATTCCTAAAAATATTTTTAGAAAATTTTTATTGAAACTCAATTGAATGCATTAAATCCATTTCTTTCATTTACAGGATAAGCGGAAAGCTTTAATAAATTAATATTTTTTATTATTTTTTCCGACAATTTGTTAAATAGAGTCTAGTTACACTCTTATAAAAATTTCATACTGAAACCTTACCAAGGACATTTATAATTTTGCGCTTGAGGGTGAGTAGCTTTTCTAAAAATATCTAGAGTTTAACTTTTAGAACAGATATTTTAATTATTATTTTTATTAATTCTTCATTTACATAACCGAGCACTTAGGGCTTTATATGGCTAATTAAAGCTACTAAACAATAAAGACTTCTATATAAAATTAAAGTTAATGTAATTTAACAATAAAATATAAGTAATTTACAAATGTGTATTCCACATAAATTTGACATTCATTACTATGGTAAAGCCCTAATCTTTGGTTAATTTGGGAATAGTTTATAAGCAGGTCTAAGAGGAAAAAAAAATATTTTATTTTGTAGAGGTGGGCATTTTAGTTCATAGTTAATTTCGTTCATTTAACAAATCCGCAAAGTATGAGGAAATGTTAATGGTTAAAATTGAACTAGTTTAGTTTTAACCGTTCTTTGCGATTTTCACTCATATTATGAAGAGATGTCAAATAAGCCATTGAACAATATAATCTTGTGAATAATTGAAATAAAATTGTCATACAAACACAAGAAGTAAAAAAACGAACTAGTTCAATAATTGGAAATGAACGAAATCAACTATCAACTAAATAGCTCAACTCGATAATCTTTAGCCAGGTCGAAATACTAGTATCAACCTAGCTGATATGTTTGATTTGCTTTATTTTTGAAAATATACACAAATTACAATGATTTTCATGCATATTTTTTTCGTTTATTGAGGTCAAAGACTATAAAGCTACCTTTTATATATATATATAATCCTGTAATTCCTAGTTGGAACAAAGGGTCAGTACAAATGATTTCCATTGAATTCTGTCTTCAGCGTGTCGTTTTGCTTCCCTCCATGTCATTCTGGCTGTACTGAGTTCGGATTCTATTTGACTTCTCCACGTGTTAGCAGGTCTTCCTCTACGTCGGCTGCCCTGGGGTTGGAAGTCTAGGGCCTTTCTGGTAACGTCATCTTGGCTTTTTCTGAAGGTATGGCCCAGCCAGATCATCTTCTTTACTCGTATGTCAGTCGTAATGGGGTTTTGTTGTGTTTTTTGGCAAAGATCATTATTTTAAATTATTTGAGGCCAGAAAATATGTAATATTCTTCGCAAACAACGGTTAACAAATACTTGGAGCGCATTTGTGTCCTCTCTACTGATGTTCCAAGTTTCGGAACCATATAATAATACTGCTTTCACATTAGAATTGAAAAGTTTGATTTTTGTGCGAAAAGTTATGTGATTTGACTTCCATACTTTGTTAAGTGCGCCATATGCTTGGTAAGCCTTTGCAATGCGGTAAGCTATGTCCTCCTTACTACCGCCTGAAGTTGTTATTATGCTGCCGAGATAACAGAAGCTGTCGACGTTTACGAGTGAGTCTTGAAAAATTTTTAATGGCTGTAATAAATAAGCTACCTTAACCAAGATTAAAGTGTTTAAGCAAATAAATCTAGATAGTGTGTCCAACAAGAATATATTAAATATTAAATGGTTATTCACTCTAAAATTTTTAAAAATTAGCCTTTTCGAAATTCATGATGTATTTTTGTGCTTTTTGGTGTTTCCGGTAAAATGAATAAAATATAAAAGGCCTTGTACTTTGGACAAAAAAAAAAGATTTTATAAAGAATTCGGAACAAACTTAGCCAACAATTTATTTTTTTAATTGGTTAAACCGACTAATTTTATCAGTTTTCGGTTTTGAGGGTTAAAAGCGAGCTTCTTTCGGTTTCGTTTAAAACCGAACATCAAACTCTAATCCGGAGAGATTTTTTTATCAGAAATTTTCTGTTGATTTAGCTAAATTCTTAGCTTACTTAGTTTTGTTAATGTATTTAACAAACTAGTTAGCTAAAATTTTTAGTTAACTTTTTTAGATAAAATTTAGGTCACCTAAATTTTTTTTTCGTAAAATATACTAAAATATGAAATTTGTGTGTGCATTTAACGCAGTATTTTTTATAGTTTTTATTTAGAACGAAATATTTCGGTTATTTCGCGCCACGAAAATCTTTAACATATATATACGAAATCTACGAAATTTTTGTGTTCATTTAACGAATATATTTTTGTATTTTAGGAAAGAATTTCGTTGTTTCGCAACACGAAAATCTTTCGTAAAATACACGAAATTTTGTAATTAAAAAATAATGTTTTTAATATTTTACGCAAGAATTTCGAAGTTTTTTTTTTTTTGCTTTATTAATTAATTGAAAAATAATCTTAGTTTTCCCAATTTCGCGCATTATGAACAATTTGTAAAAATAGTTGGCAAAATTTACATAAATAATGTAATTTATTTAAACTTAAGATAAGCTATGATTTCATATATATTTGTTAATTTCACAAATTCATTAACAATTGAATGAAATTAGTTTCGAAAAAAAAAATCGAATCAAAATACTGGAGTACTGTGCGCAAATAGATTGGGTTTTGTTTCTTTCTATTTCGCTTTTAAATGTTTTTAACATAATTCTGTTGCTTTTTTTTAATCCAATCTTGAGCGTAATCTGGTATTGTGAATAAACCTTTAATCTGTTTTGTTTTAAATGTATTCAAATTAATAAATTATTTTTTGACAGAGTAAAAAATAAGTTTTGCTTAATTTTAGCAGAACTTTCAAATATTTAATTCATAAATCTATTTTGTGAAAACTAATCAAATTGCTTTGAGCGTTACTAACGATAATGATATTCACCGTATTTCGTAAGAATAAATATAAATAAATACAAATATTTGTTACAAAAAGTAAACAGTTTGGAAAAGTAATTTTACTAAAGAAATTTTTTCACCTTTGGATTCTTTTTACATTTTTGTTAAAGATATTATGATACAAAAAAATTTTTTCTTATAAAATAAAATGTTTTCATAAAAATACATTTAAATTTTCCTTTTTATAATTTTTTTTTTATAATAGTATCCCATGCAGCACAGCATGGACACTTTTTGAGGGTTCTTATTCTATGAGCCGAACATCAATCAAATAAAACTCTTGTCAAAAATTACTCCATTTTTGGACGTAAATATGAAAATTATAAAAGGATTCATAAAAGACACAAGAATTGAAGACAATTATTAAATCCAAAAAATGGTTCAGAATTAACACATAAATGTAATTAAATTTGAATATTTTTTGAAAAATTCAAAAAAGATTTATTTTTGAGTCTATTGAATTTTTTTAATATATTTTTTAATTAAAAAAAGAAGGAAAGAATGGGATGAAATTTTAATAATGATATTCGTTAAAAATACTTTATAAAAGTACTTTGTTAATCTAACTTTATGTTAAAGCTTGTACTTTACTTTTTAAGATTTAAAGGACAAAGTAATGTAATACTACACACAACCTAAAATATCTAATTAAAGCTTTGATTTGAATTAAATTTGTTTCTAAACAAATATTTAATTGAATCAATTTATATTTTAATTGACTTTTAAATATATAAATAGATATTTTATTTTAGATGTAATTCTCAAATTATTTTTTCATACACTGTATGCTTAAATAGAAAACTTTCAGTATAAAATACCAAATGAATTTGAAGTTTACAAACAAAACAAGCACACACACAAACATACAAACAGACGTAGCATTACAAAAAAACACACATACCAACGTATCGTTAACACAAATGTTTTGTGAGTATCATATTTTTTTTTTGTAGAAGTTATTTATAACTTGTTTTCCTTTTTAATTTTCAATAAAAGTTTTAATTAATATTATCATTGCCGGGATATGTGCAAAATAAATTAAAATATTAATTGATTTAACGAATTTTTTAATTGAAACCCGTTTTCAGTTTTTTCTGTGTACATTTACACTAACCAGTAGTAGTTTCTGAAAACTTTTTTTTATTTACTTATAAAGTTCTTTAGAAATTTTGAACAGAAAAAAAAGAAGTTTTTAAAAATTACAAGATTTTAGTTGTAGTGCAAATTATGCTCTAGTTTTGAAAATATCTTGGAATATGTTTGTTCGGTATGTATAGGATCTGAAAAGTAAAAAAATAAGTATTTTTCAATGCAAAAAAACAAAAATGATTGCCAATAGTGAACCAAAAAAAAAAAATACGAATGATTGTCGTTATTTGCGTAAAAATAGTCAATTCTTGCCTTAACTGAATTTCGTACAATATACGAATTATTCGTATATATTACGAATAAAATAAATTGTTTTACGTAAAATTTTGCATGGATTTCTTTCAGTGCAGTATTAAGTCCTGTCTTTCATTTGAGCAACTACATTTTAGTTATGGACTGTTTGTTCACGAGATATATTACATTTTGAAAAATTTGTTTTGCATATTTGGAAACTAATAAACAAGTTAAGAGGTTAAGGAAGATTTTAACATAAAAATTCTTCGACTTTGATATAAAGCATAAAGATTCAGTCCACATTTTTTGTTAAGAATTGCTTCCTCTAAACATTCTCTCGGTTCTAAAGATTTTTTCTTGTGAAAACATCCTCAAATATCCAAGAACATTTAGTCAGAAATTCTGTAGCTCGAAACCACATATAGAAAACAGATTCATTGAGACTACCGAATATTTCGCCAACTGCATGGTTTGGTTGCAGCAACCGTCATTTTTGTTTGTGGAAACAGAAAAGCGGTCAATACAACAGAACTTCGGTTCGAGCATTAAATTTTAATTGAGCCAGGAATACATTTGACTGCGACAACCAAATAAACCGGTAAATGCAACCAAGCCATTCGGTTGGCAAAAAAATGGTCTTCATAATGAATCTTTTTTATCTGTGCAGTGAGTTATAAGTGTTAGCGCGAGTCTTATTTTGGGATGTAGAAATAAATAGTTTGTTTGTGAAACGTGTGTTATCAAAACTTGCAGCATATAAGCATGCGTAAGTCGCAACCCACTCACGAGCCCAACACTAGTTCATTTTCTGTTCTAAAAGGCCATTACTGTTAACTATTGTTAATCAAGGTTCAACTCAGTGTGACAATTTGTCTGTTTTTTTTTAAAGAAAATTGGTCAACAGCTCACAGTTTTAAACAAATACAAAAAAATAGTAATTAAAAAGTATAATTTCTGGCAAATTTTAAAAATATTTATATTTAATATTTAGCAATCAAAAATTTAGCGAAGTTGTCCGTTTTTAGTTATTTAAACATATTTGATAATGATTGTAAATAGACCATCTTTAAAACCTTAAATATGAGATACACTTCATTTAAATCCCATATCTTAAAGAACTATAACACAAATATCAAAAAAAATTTATAAATATATTATTTATGCTTTGTCGATTTATAAAAAATAGAAAACAAATGATTTTAAAAATCGGTGCTAAGGAATCTGTCAGCAATTTTTTTGGTTACTTCTTAGAATGTTTTTTTTTTGATTCATAATAAATCGCTCAGCAAACCAATATTTTATCAGAGACAGCCCATGATATTTACATCATTTTTGGATAGGCATACCACTTTCCGATCTTTTCACATCAATGTATTCCTTATTTACAGTTATTAACATAAAAACAATTTCATGTCCAGTCTTTATTGTAATCAAGTATATTCAGTACCATTAAGCAATTATTCTATTTGTGGTTAAAACCTACGGTGAAATTTAACTGTTAATTTATTGTCTTTTTTTGATTTCAATTTCCCAGTGAAACAAAAGAAAAAAAAAAGTGAATTAGATTTCATACTTATATGCCAGACATGAACTTTATGTCTACTTCTTTTTTCTAGTCTTTTAATACCGTTAGTTAAGTTACAACTTAAAGCGTTAAGCTTTTATGCATAATCATAATAGTTTATCTATTTTTGTTAAAACTAACAATGTCTAGTAGAAAATAATGAAAAATTAGTAGAAGTGCAGGGATGGAAGAAGAAGTTTTAAAACGATATCGAAACTTACCTAAAATATCCGACGAAACTTTCTTCATTCATCACAACCCATAATTTTAACATTACGAAAAAATTTTGTAAAATACACAAATAATACAGGGAATGATTTTATTTGTCTATTTTACGAAATCTTGTAACACACAAGAACATTTGTAAAATTATAATTATTAAGTAAAAATACAAAATAATTTTCATATATTTTACAAATTCTGTTTTTGTATGATTTACGGAAATTTTGTAATGTTACAATTTTTTTTGTAATATCTGTTAAAAACAATTTACGAAATCGTGTTTGTAATGTTTGCAAACTTTCTAAATTTACAAAATTTGTTACACAAGAATTTTTTGTAATAAAAAATTTTTTGATTTTTTTGTAATAAAAAATTTTTTGATTTTTTTTTTTAAATTTTCATGCCAAACGAAAATTTATATTAAAAATAAAAATAATGTAATGTTTGCAAACTTTCTAAATTTACAAAATTTGTTACACAAGAATTTTTTGTAATAAAAAATTTTTTGATTTTTTTTTTAAATTTTCATGCCAAACGAAAATTTATATTAAAAATAAAAATAATTTTTTTTATTTATATTAAAAATAAAAATAATTTTTTTAATTCTATATGAAAATTTGTTTAGTTTTTTTATCATTGTATAGCGATTTTAAGTCTTTCAAGTACGTATTTCATAGCCAAAATAAAAATGCTGAGAAATAAAATATTTATGCATGAATTAGTTATGAAAATTTTTCCCGTTTGCCCGGGAATTTTAAAAACTTTTTCCGCTCAATTTTTCCGGGAATTCCAAAAAATTGATTATTTCCAATTAAATCGTCTGCGGACGTACAAAAGTTGTACTAAAGTTCTGATTTTCCGTCCCTGTAAAATGTAATTGTAGTTTATTAGGAGAAAACAAGGTTTTTATCTCAATTATTTTTATTTGTTTTGTTATTAAATGATAATGACATTGGCTAAAGTATTGAAGTTACAGATATACTACACTTAAAAAAACAGCCAGATAAAAAGTAAATTTTATGAAAAAATCTTACTTTTTTTCCTAAAATTTGGAAGGAAAATATTCTGTTCTAGTGAGTTAAATTCAGCAAACATATTTACTTAATTGTTTGTCAAAAATAATACAGCAATAAAATATTAACTTTAAGTTTAGTATCTTTTTTATACATTTTTTTTTCTACTTTAACAATACATATGTGCAATATATGTTTTCGGGTTATCACCTTTGGCACTTTCAATTAGATTACAATAAATTTAAATTAAATGAATCACAGCAAAGTGAAAAACAAGAATATTTACTTAATTGACTATTAGTCGAACAAAATTCCACGGAATGAAAGAATTGACAAGATGTATAAATGCAAAAGAAATTTGAATTAATGATCCAATACACTCATAAAGAAATTAGTACAAAAGTCAGTTATATTAATTTGTATATCCTCCAGACACTGTGATAAGCAGACGCGGTTTCAAGGGGATGGGGAATAGGAAATTGACCCCCCCACCCCCCACCCACAAAATGATATTTTTCAATGCAAAAATGTAAATAAGATTAAAACATTTATTAAAAATACTCTAAACTGGGGAACAATCTAAATTTTTATAGCATAAATGCGAAAGAAGACAACCGAACTTCAAAATTACAAACCTGGGTAAAAATTTTAATATGGAGTCTAATATAATTATATCTTATTTGATAAGTTCCCAAATTGATCAGAAAAATGGGCCATCTACATTAGGGCGGGTCGATTTGTAGGAAGGCATATTCTAGGGATCAAAATAAGAAACTTTGCCGAAGAAGCCATACCTCTAAAACGAATTCTGATGTCGCGTCTTGTGACCCGTAGGGTCAAATTTTGAAGAATCCGACTTTGATATTTCAGAAAGTAGGAGGAATCTCTCCAAGATTATGGGAGCAACTTCTTCTCCGGGATACGCCCTAGCAGATTAATGCATAAATCATCATTCTAGGTGACCGTTAAAGGGTTCAAATTTAAGGTGAAAGAGGGCCTTTTTAGCCGTGTTTTTATAGCAAAATGTACAAATCTGGGGATAGAGATATTTAAGAAATTAGGAGGAGTCTTTCCAAGATTAGGGAAGACGCTCAAGCAGATGAATGTATAAATTATATTCGATTGGGTTGGATTCGATTGGGGCACTCTAAATAGGTCAAAGTGGGATTTTTCAAAATTTAACCCTACGGGGCAAAAGTCGGGACATCAGAATTCGTTTTAGAGGTATGGTTCCTTCGGAAAAGTTTCTTATTTTGATGCCTAGAATATGATTTTCCTTATACGTTGAGCGATTTTTTAATCGACCCGCGCTAATCTACATGTATCTAATTATATCAATTTAGATATAATTTGATACAATTTTATCCGAGATTTGTACATAACCGGGACTTTAAATTAAATCTTATGAGATGTAAATATATGTGATTTTATATTATCAAGAAAAACTTTAGTGTTAGTGTTGTCTTATAAAATGTACGCATTTCTTATTTGAAATTATATAAAATAAATCACTTGAAAACGAGTACGTTATAAAATGAATATGGTTACTTAAATAAAACTAAGCATCGGACCATATATAATCATATCATATTATGTAGTTATATATGTAGTACGATTTGGAAACATATAATAATATCAGGTACCATATAAAAAATCACTCAATAAATATTATCCGATGTATTTGTATATAATGATATAAGCCGTAATGTGACTTCATTCAAAGTCAGATATGTCTTTATCATATTATATATGAGAAGCTATAACTAGTTGCTTATGGATTTTTTTTGGAATTTTCTTAAAAATTCAAACCATTGAAAAATCGCGATTTTTTTTAAATTTGAATATCTAAATATGGAGTTGTGTTATAGGCTTCATAGAGAATATACATATGTTCTTAATATAATGAAAATCAGACGACATGAGTTCAAAAAATGGTAATTTCTTCGTCTTCCTTCAAAGAATGAATGATATATAAAACTGCATGATAGAAACCGTACCATACATCGAAAAATAGAGTAAGCCCTTCAAATCAGAGTATCCGAAATAATCTCGTAAATTTACTACAGTGTTATTTACAAAAATTATTGCATATTTATTCAAATACAAATGAATATGTTTCGTTAAATGTCTCTTTAAAATTTTAACTGGTTTATAAAATTTTAAATTAACTCATGTATACAAATATTATTGATGATATAAAAAAAAAAAATAGAATCACTGAATGAACAAAATTTATGTAGTTAATGAAAAGTTCATAAGACAGACAAAAATGTTGTACGTAGTTTGTACTACAAACAAAAACTGTATTTATTAATATTTAACATACATACCACGGCTCGTCTGAAGCAGCTTTAGGTTAAAAAAAAAATTAAGAGAAATTTCGGGCATAGTGGCACAGAAAAATTTTCGAATTTTGGGACAACCAGAAAACAATCTCAGTTGCGGCCACCGAATTTGTTGCCAATCGAATTCAGGCGGTATCGACAATTATTTTCATATTAAATTATATTTTTCGTCGTTGAAGCTAATATTTAATTGCCTCACTCAATATTATATTCCACTTAAATATTATTATGTTCCATAAAATTTTACAGAAATTAAAAGACTTTTGTGATATTTCAAGTATTGACTCGTGACCTTCAGATTAATATTCTATTGTCCTACCGCAATTGCTTTTAATTTCCTTTAAATTATTGGCTGTTTGAACATTTTGGTATTTTATTTCAATTGGAAGCTATAACGATTACACCACAAACACTTATAAATATTGAGTGCTAAGTTCGAATTTAAATATTTTGTTAGGAAAACAAACATGGTCTCAAATTCGTTTGCCAATACCAATAATTAGTTGCGTCTATAATCAATATAATACCGAATTCGCTTGGTGCTACCAAAACCCTAATTTAATTGTATATTTGATTGGGAAAACCGTATTTATAGTCAACACTTTTGATTATATAAAATTTTTAATAAATTGGATAGCTGGTACAGAATTTTATTTGAATGTTGACTGGAAATACCAATAATTGTATAATTAGATTGTTTTAGATCCTGATTTCTCTTTTTAATTGCCAGTATAGCATTTTTTCTTTATTATTCAAATAAATTTTAATGGTTTTGATCGAGTTCCAACTCATTTTTTTCTGGGTGAAGTTATAATATTAGGTGGAAGTATATGGTTTCCAAGATTGCAGCAGAGTGTGTATTACTTCCAATAATGCAATGGAGTAAAAAAAATAATTTGCCTTATATAAGCGCATATGCAAGCGCTTACGACAAATCTTTCAGTTACAATTGAGATTTGATTGAGGCGTTATACTTGTTCGAAATGAGCAACTTAGAGGAAAATGTTTCTGTCTCTAAAAAGCGCTTATTTAAGATGATTTTAATGCAATGAATGGAAGCAGTATACTGCTTCCAAATAATTGTATTGCTTCCAAAATTTGAACTTTTTTTTTTTTGACCCTAGCAATGCTCAAAAACCCTTTTAAAAAATAGCCTGTGGAGAGAATTAAACAATTTTTGGTTGGGGAAAAAAATTCTACCTCCAAGCGCATTCCAGGTGAACACTACACATGACACTACGGAACAATGGCTTTGTTGCCTCTGATTTGATATCGGATCATGAGTAATTTAAGTATACGGAATTTGAAAATGCTATCGGTTTTAACGGATCGATCAGGTTTTGAGTTATCGTAAAAAAAACTTTAAAAATTCGAGATTTAAAGTTCTTTTCGGTGAAGTTAGATAACTTAATAATACTCGTACAAAATATAGCAAGTATATTTTAAATCAGCTTTTATTTTTTCGTTTATGTTAGTTATTAAAATATAAGCAAATTGGGTATCAAATGAAAGGTATTTTAAAGAAGCATCCGGTATAAAAAATTTGCATCTCCAAACATTTTTTTATTAAAAAAAAAGTTTTTTCAGATACCACAATTGTAAAGGAAATTGTTCTTGGTTCGAGTTCAAATTAACACATAATAATGCTCATTTAATTTTATTGAGAGTGTGTCTGGATCAATTTCCGTAATCGATTGGCTTTGAAACGACTTTTCCCGAAGAGCTTTTATAACACATGTTTTAAATATTTCAATTAAGTAGCAACCCTGGGCTCACAGCATAGCCAATGTGGATATACAAATTTTTGGTTTCTCGAGTACTGTAATACTGCATACAAAAAAATCTAAATTTCTTAAATTTTAAACATTTTTTAATTTTTTCCTCTTTTTAACCCATAAACGTGCTATTTCGCACCTAAAAAAAAATACATGTACATATTTCTTTATCCTCAACATCATGTCGATGTTTCATTAAAATCTGCGAATAATTACCGTACATTTTTCTTGTTACATTGTAAAACATCCCGTTTTGAAAAAACATAAATGAAAACGTCAAATTGTGTATTTTCTAGACCCCACTTTTAAATTTTAAAAATATATATTTCGTAAACATGAAGATATTTGGAAAAAATAAAAGCTGTTTTCAGTAAAACTTGCTAAACTTTTTATAATTAAGATCTCTAATTTCACCGGAAAATACACTTTTTAATCAATGAACTTAAAAAATACAAAAGATTTCGATTTTTTTTAGCTCCTTGTTTGATATCCCAGCATTTTCGAACTCCCAATACTCAAATTAATCAAGATCCGATATAAAAGCCATAGCTCCAAAGCCAGTGTTCAGCAGTGTTACGCTCTACACAGCATATTTTAAAAAGTTTATTTTTGAGCATTGCTTTAATCATTAGAGCGGCTTTTTTCTACTTTCGATTTTCATTAATTATTGTTGCGATTATAGTAGAATTAGGTCGAAAATTTAGATGGTGCGAATTGGAGATAAATCGGACAGCATTAACCCCGCGGTCAAAGTTTTCGGTTTTTGAAAATTTTCCTTAAACTGCTTTAATGAAAATATGTCTTGCAGCTACAATTTTTAATTAATCTTGGCATGATAAGAACAAATATTTATTTGAAATATTTGAAATCGGACTGACGTTTTTCGAGATATTGCGACTTGATTTTTAGTAGAAATGTTTTTTCCTCCATTCTAGAATTTTTTTTAAAACTATACCAATTTTTTTTTTTATTTTTCCACTAACAAAGCAGACAAAACTATTTTTCATTTCTACAACTCATGTCAATATAGGTGGAAAAATAACTTTTAAATTGAAATGCAAATATCTGGTACAAGCAGAAAATTTTTCATAGTAAAATTGTTATGCTTTTCAATTTTATATACAAGATTATTGTCGAGATATTTACTTTAACTTTTGATATTCATTAATTAGTGTTTTGATTATTGTAGCACTAGGTCCAATAAGTTTTCTGATGCGAAATTTAACATTAATCGTATTTCTTAACCCTTGGAGACCTGCGAGCAAAGCCTCTGGTATATGAAAAAAAAATCTAATTAATTTTAAAAAATATATTTTGTGATTCAACATTATTAATTTTGGACATAATTGTAATAATTGTTAAAAAATTTCTAGAATAGATCAAAAAGTTGCTATTTTTGGTGATAATCAAATCCAAATATCTCAAAAGCCGTTAGTCCGATTTCAAAAGTTTCAAAACATTTCTAATCAGCATGTCAAAATCAAAAAAAAGTGATGTGTGGCAAGACATATTTTTATTAAAGTAACACACAGAGAAAAATTTAGCTATTTGCCAACTAAAATTCGGTTACTTCGAGGGCGGATCAAAAACTCTGTGACTTTTCGAACTTCCCTCTTAGTTATATGAAATGCAACACTGATCCCATCAAGTAAAACCTGTTAATAGACTAGTGTCAAATTTTGAGCAAGTTCCGTCATTTACTTTGCGTTTAACAGCTGTTCAAAATATACAACCTCGTGGATTTTTTAAAAATGGAAAAAATTGAATTTCGAGTGCTCATTAAACATTATTTTTTGCGAAAAAAGACTGTCAATCAAGCCAAGAAAAAGCTTGATAAATACTATGGGGTCTCTACACTATCGATTTCAATGGTAAAAAAAGTGGTTTACTGACTTTCGTTGTGGTCGCACAAGTACAAATGGCGCTAAACGTTCTGGACGTTGAATCAATACACCCGAAAAATCGATTGTTACGAATTTCAATAAGTTGGTTAATTCTACTACTAATTTAATTCTAAGTTAATTTTAATACTACAATAATCTGAACACTATATTTTAAAAAAGTTCTACTTCGCACAAGAAAAAGCCGCTCAAATGGTCAAACTAAAACGATGCTCCTAATTTCTGTTAACTTTTTTTAACGTAAAGCTGCTTCGACTAACCGTGATACATGTTCAATATAATAATAAATCAGACTAGTTAAACAATTTAATAAATTATTGACAATAAAAGAAATAAAAAACATTTACGTACGCAAAATATTATATTGAACTGAAATGAACTTTTAATAATTTTAATTTTTGCTGAAAATAATATAAACTATTTTTTCAACAAAGTGGTTGAGGGGCTGAAAAATACATAAAATATGTTATGCACCATATCAATGGGGAAATTACACTACTCAACAAATTAAAAATTTTTGCAGAACCTGTTTTTGAAATACATATTTTTAATAGACTTAGCTTAGGTACACTGAATCAAAGTCTGCCAAAAAAAAAATAAATAAATTTTACATTTGCAGTTTTCATATTTACATAATTCACCTAACTTTTTCGTATATTTTGCTTATTCGTTTTTTTAATGAATATAAATCTACACAATATTATCTTCCATTTGAGTACAATCATATCATATCGGTGTTTTTTCGGGACATCTTACCGGAATTGCAAGGAAGTTTAAAATTTTACATGTTTAGTTTTATCCTTATAAATTTTATGTTTGCTGCAAAAATTGCAAATATAATCACTTTGCCTAAACATTCGACTGAATTAATTTTTTTAATTAAAATTGCAAATCCATTGAAAACATTCTGAAACATTCTGAAATATTTTGAAAAAATTAAATTTATATATAAAAAAAAACTAATATGTTACGTAAATATTAGGGTGATCAAGTTGGTTTTAAAACTCGGTTTCAACCGGTTTCAATATATTTCGGTTTTTTAAAAAGTTTAATTTTCGAATATTGAATAAACCGGTTTTTTGTTGTCGAATAACCAGGTTTTTAACAATTCTTTTTTATCGGTTTGTTTGTTGTCGACTAACCGGGTTTTTCACTATTCTTTTTTATCTTATATTAGAAATCGTAAATTTACAAAATTCATTGCTAAAAATAGAGTGTTCTGAAAAACCTGCTTAAAAATTGTCCACATAAATGACTTTACAAATTTCCATAACCTCAAAAATTATAAATTTCCTGTGTCTTTTTTTAATTGTTCCAGTGCTATAATTCTGTCATTGTATTTTTGGCTATATTAACAAATACAAACTTAAAAATATTTTAAAATATAACTTTTTTTAAATATGGTTTTTTGAGTTGTTTTCAATAATGAATCACTTTTAATAAATTGTTTTTGAATGCAAAAGGTATATCTCAGACAACGACTCCGGCGAGGTCATAAACAAAAATTTTAAATGATTTATAAAAATGGAAACCATTCTCAAGCTGATCGAGAATTAATAATAATTTTTCAAATAACAAACTAAAGGCCTCATTAGTTGTTACTTTCTGTTGCCGTTCTGTGTCGTTCTGTTCTGTAGGTAATATTTTGTAATTACTTTTTCTTTGAAAGGAATCAGCTGTTTTAAAAAATAAAAGAAAATTCAACCAAAAACATTCAAATCAGGGATGATAAATGCGATTTTAAAATAGTACCAACCTGCGTATAAAATAGTACTTTTTCGGCATCCAAAGTATAAAAAAAAATTTTAATATAAATTAACAAACAACAAGTGCATGCATAAAATTTGGTTTTATCAACTTTTATCTTTGTACCCTCCAAAATGAGCAATTACAAATGAAACAACAAAAATATATTAAAAAAAAAAATATGTTAAGAGGTGAAAACAAAATTTTGAGATGAAAAACTTTTTTGGATGTACAAAAATAAATTGTGTAGTGAAACACATTTTTGAGGTAACAAAACTATTTTTGAGGTGAAAAAAAATTTTTTGTGGAGAAAAAAGAATTTGCGGTGAATTTTAAATATTATTCACTTCTTAGCGTCTGGTGGAAAAATATGACGTTATATTTTATACACCAGACACTACAATGAATTCTAATAATATACAGTGCACCAATTTGTATGGATAATTTAATTTCACATTGTCACTCATTACTTTTGAACCGCTGGACCGATTTTGCTCATTTTTAATACCAAACTTTCCGGAAAAATGTACATGTAAAATGCGCAGTGCGTACTAAGAAAATTAGCCGATATTGATATAAAAAATTATTAAAATTTTGAGATTTTTTCTTAAATTCACCAAATTTTTTATATTTTTTGAATGTGCTATTAATATCTTGCTGTATTGAATTACGTTTCTCACAGATTTTTGCGAATTCAATCCTTGTGATTGGTTGCAAACAAATTTGTTCGTGAACTCATTCGATTTTAAAAACACGCAGCTAATAGTCAATTTCACATTTTTATAAGATTTTTATTATTTACTTTTCTGAAAATCAAAATTAGTTAATAATAATTATAACGCTTAGTGATTGAATTTAATAATTGTTTTAATCGATTAATAAAACTCTAATACAATCATCTGTAATCAGTCGCACTCAGTGAATTCATGTTAATTCATTGTTCATATGGGACTGCAAATCGAATTAATAACTATTGAATTTTAAAGGCACCAAGAAATTCATACATAGAAAAATTTGTAAATCGTACTAAATTAGTCATATTAGTATCATGGTACATTTGAGGTTCAAATAGTACCATAAAAAGTACTATAGCACCAACTTTATCATCCCTGATTCAAATATTGAGAAAAAGATTTCACAACAAACTAATACATACGCACTTTAGGCTGTCACTTAACGTTGAATTTCTATTTTCAACAGATTTGTCCGCAACAGAACAGAACGAAAAAGTGAAAACTAACCACACATACAGACTTTCAATTGAACAGAAACAAAACAGCTGATTCGTAACACAACATAACGTACAAAGTAATTCTGCCTTAAAACTTTTCAAATTCGTAAAAAAAATTATATTTCTGAGTTAAATTGTATAACATTTAAAACCTGGTTAACAGGTTTTTTTCAAATTCCAGAAACAGAAACCGACTTTTTAAAGTTTCAACTATTCAAAAAACCTAATACCGGTGTTCTTAAAATTCGGAATAATCGGTAACCCTATAAAAACCGCGATATTTCAAGAACTGCAAATAAGGAAAAAAATGTTGGCTGATTTTGCCTCAGGGTACCTAAATCTATTAGAAAATATGTATTACAAAGACAAATTCAGCAAAAAATTGCAAATTCTTCAGTAGTCAAAATATTTTTTCCCTAAAAGACTACTGTGTAAAAAAAGGACTACTTAGTTTATTTTCAACTGTTAAAAAATTAATTGGTAAAATCGGTAAAAACAATAGATTATTTTCGTTTATTTCAATACTCTATATAATATAACAACTTTTTGTTTTAAATAGAAAATTTTGACTAATTATTTCAACTATTACCGAAACTCCGTTATTTTGTTTATTTTGCTTATTGAATAACAGACAGAAAAGTTAAAAAATATATTTCTTTGGTAATTTAACTGTATATTCCATTGAAACAACTTTGCCGATTACTGTTGAAATTTTATGAAAAAGTTATTGTGAGTGTATTAATAAAATACATAATATATTATAGTATATGAAGAATTTTTGTGGTATTTGAAGTATAATTTTAGTCTAAACTTTAAGTTTTTTTCTAAATATTTCAGGACATTTTCAATGGATTTCCAATTTCAGTACAACAATTTGTTTATTGGATTTTAAAATTTTCAACACACATTTTACTTTTAAATTTTAAAAAATCAAAACGACAATTTTATGCTCACATCATTATTTTGAAACATGCCGAAAATTTATAAGGATAAAACTAAAAAAGTTAAATTTTAAATTTCCTTGCAATACTAGTGGGATATCTTTGTACAAACACCGACATGATTACACTCAAACTAAAGATAATTTTGTGTAGATTCATATTCTTAAAAAAATTTCGATTATTTTGTAATGAAATTTCCAAAAATTAAGCAAAGTATACGAACAAATCAGGTGAATGATGTACATATAAAAACAGCGTTATTTCAAAAACTGCAATGGAGTAATATAAATGTTGACAGATTTGGAATCAGCGTGCAAAGGTCTTTTAAAAAAGATCTGTTTGAAAGGCAGTTTTTTTGCGGCTGTCGAGTAGTGTTATTCATAAATTAAAACCAAAGTTAAAGTATTTGTAATATTACTTTATTTTAGCATATTGATGAAATTCATACGATTTTATGGTTAACAACTTTTTTATATGGTAATTTTAGTTTTTAAGGTCATTTTTTGTGTACCCAAAATGTTTAATATAGAAAAGGTGTTTCAAAGTTATAAACTATTTGTTATTGTTAAACAAAAAAAAAAAAAAAACAATAATTGCAGGTTTATAGCTAGCGTTTATGTAAAAAATACCCCAATGTTATTAAATTTATCTATTTTAAATGCGTAAATTCGTGCAATCACTCACTTACAATAATATTAAAAACCCTAAATAATATAATTAAAATATAAAAAATAGTGTCAATATACTACGTATTTAATGTCCTTGAAATGATATACAAATTTTTACATTTGTTTTTTATGAAAACATGTGATTTTTCTATTGTTATGGATATTTTTCATAACATTATGAAATATATAATTGTAGTTTTTTACAATAATTTTTTATTTTTTTTTTGTAATAATCTTTTTATATTTGGTCAAATATTTTATACACTCATGGTTATATTAATTAGCATATAACAAAAATATATTTTAAAATTTTTTTATATATTTTTTTCTTGCAGATTTAAAATAAATAAAAACACTTGTGTTAATTAAAGGTAAGTTTTTTTATATTTTGTTAATAGTAAATATTATTCTTATTTATAAGTCTTTAAAATATAGGTCAATACTATATTTTACATACACTCAAAAAAACAAGTTAGTAGAAAAGTTAGTAAAACGTCTTGTAAATCAGGTATACTATTTTTTTTTAGCAAATTTTTTGCTAAAATCGTGTTTTTTAGCTAAAATTTTTAACTGTTTTATACTAATGCTTTACTAATATTATACTAATGTTTTACTAATTAATTTTGCTAAAAAAATTGTGCTGATAAGCACATTAATAGTGTGGACGACAACCAGACTGAAAGATATACGCAGAATGAAGCAGATATCGCGGCATGTAAAGATGTAGTAGAGAAGAGGAAAATGATACTAAAAAGTACAACTCTAATAAGACATATAAAAAATCAACCATGGAAGATTTTTGTATCTGTTTTTCATATATAAAACAAAATTGAGGATTAAAACAACTTAAATTTTGCGTTGTCACCGGCTTGTGAAAATAATTGTCTATTAATTAAATAAAAGACAAAATAAAATATTTAAATTTAATATGTAATCTAGTGTGGTCAAATTGCAAACAACCATATACAGACATGTAGACAGAGTAAAGCGAAAGACAAAGACATACATCATAAGTAGATTTTTATGGTTCCTTTTTCGTATTGCAAAAAAAGGGTTGTTTTTCGTTTCGTTTGTTTTTGTTTATTTTTTCGTTTCGTTTCTATAATTATCTTCGGCAGTTGCGTCCTTTAAAAGATAGCATCATTTAGAGAACCATTGATGTAAGTAGTGGAAAGAAAATTTTTGTTATGTTATATATATTTATTTCTATATATTTTCAGATATTAAATTATTATATTAAATTTCTTGTCCTCGCTCCTAGACGAGGACAAGAAATTCTCATTGAGTTTGTGATTTAACATAACAAATATCTCTAGAAATTCTAATAACAAAGTCCCCTGAAGATTTCCTTGGGCAGGAATGAAATCCGGATAGGGACACGCCTACATCAGATTGCTTTTCACAATTTGTTAAATAAGTTTTGGGACTTTAGCACATTTAATTACTATAAAAGAAAATTTTTATATTTCGTAATTATTGCACGTTATTTTTAAAAGAATCACAAAAATATGTTGTATGATTTCCAGCAAATAAATTAACTAAATTACAATTTTTCTACAAATTTTTTGCGTTTTTGTTCAGTCTACTGAAATTCAGCAAAAAATTTATTAATTTTTAGAAATGCTTTTGTATTTCTAATCCACTAAGTGTTAGCAAAACTTTTGCTGAATCTACTAATTTTGTTGCTAAAAATTAGCTCGTTGATTTTCAGAAAAAGATTTTGCTGACATTAGCAATTTTTTTTGCAAGCACCCTCCTGACTAAAATTTTGCTGACTGAGCAAAATTTTTTGCTGACTTTACAAACTTTTTTTTTAGTGTATTTTAAACACAAGAACTTGAAATATTAATATCAGCTTAAATTTAATAAAAAAAATATATTTGTTTTAATTTTTTTTTAATAAAATGTGTCGACACGGGATTCGAACCAGGATTTCAGGTTGTCAGTCTACCACTCTACAATTTGAGCTATTTCTATATGTTATATTAGATATATAAAACATAAATGACTTGCTTGCTCAAAATGTCAGTACTTTACAGCTTACAAAAAATTGAAAATAAGTAGTTATTTATGTACTTAATAGAGTTGAAAAATATATTTTCAAAAAATGTTGCGATCACAGCTTTATATTTATAATAATGATAAAAATAAGTACTTATGAGTAACACATTATTTTTTTGTATTAAAATAATGAGAAAATTAACTAGTTATTAATACACTCAGGGAACGTCTACTTTAAAAATATGTAGTTGTTTGGGTTGTAATGCAGTTTATTTTTAATGTAAATGTCAGTCATTTGTAGAACAAATTAAATTTTTTACTAACCTTGTAGTTCATTTAAAAAAACAAACCACATCAAATGACTGTTTTATGATTTTATATTCATTTTTTACAGTAGTTTTTTGTTATTGAAAAAAATAAAAAAAATAAATGTTTATTTTTTACTAACATATGTGGTTCATTTTTAATACAATTGTTAGTCATTTTTTGAAAATTTAAAAACAAATGACAATGTTAGTTGAATTTACTGAAATGTAAATCGTCCTTTCTTTAGGTGAAATTGCATTTGTTTTCAACAACATTTGCAGTGGTCTTTACCTACATAGTATTCTAAGTGTAAGTCCTTATTATTCGTGTTACAGTAAAGCATATAGTAAGTTTTTTTTTCCATTACTGGCGGTGAGAAAATTAATGACATGTCATTACCGTTTCTACACTACATTTTTTTTGTTTTTGGGTCTCCAGGTTGTCATTTAAGCCCTGTATCTGTATCTGTATTATCTGAGCTGTCTCTACATGTTTGCCTTGATACATAAAAATATAAGGGACATGCTTGCACAAAATGTTATTACTTTCCAGCTTGCAAAAAATCAAAAATGAACTGATATATGGGACTTACTACAGTTGAAAAAACAATGAGTCTAAAAATAGATCCAGAAAAATAATTGGTTGGAAATCGGTAAGAACCATTAAAATGTATTTGATAGGACGTTATTTTATTTGGAACTACCAATAATCGATTAATATAGTAAAAATACTGTTCTGGAAATTAATTAATTAATTAAAAGGAACTAAAAACAATCAATTTCTACAATTATTGGTATTTTCAATCAAGTTTTTAAATAAAATTCAGTTAGTAATTGTGAAGCAACCATTTATTTTGTGATGATACAAGAGAATTGGTACCATCTATCAATTTTATTTTTTATTTTTTAATTGTCCTTAATCAAAAGTGGTTACTGCAAATACGGCGTTCGCAATCTAATATGCGAACTAAGCAACTTATGATTGGCATTGGTAAACAGATTGTATCAATGTTTGTTTTGATAACAGAATATTGCAACTCAAATTTAACACTCAACATTTACAAGTGTTTGTGCTGTAGTGGGCAGAGAATTTGCTTTGCACTCAGAGCTTCCGAGTTCAAATTTTGGAAAAGACAAACAGTATTCAAATGTTTAAATAGCAAATAAGTCAATGACAATTAAAGTGATTGTGGTGCACTCATTAGGACAGAGGACTATTAATCTGAAGGCCACGGTTCAAAACCAGAAAAAAGTTTCAATAAAATTTTGTGGAACATAATAATACGCAGTATAACGTTAAATTGGGCAACTGAATAATTCGGCAATTGAATAAAAGCTTTCACGATTAAACACATAATTTAACATTACGATAGTTGTTGCAACTGCCAGAATTCGATTGGCATAAATTCGGTGGCCACAACTGAGACTGTTTTCTGGGTGTAGATTTAAAAAAAAAGTTTTAAAACCATTGCATTGTATTGAAAATAATTATAAAAATAAGTAACGCATTATTGTTTGTATAAAAATAATTATAAAATTAACTAGTTGTTAGTATGTCCTTAGTATTTGTGTTTAAGTAATTCATAGAGTAAGCTAGTGTCATTACTGGTAGTCCGAAAAGTAATGGCATGCCATTACCGTTTCTACATCGGGACTAACTGCATTTGTTCAGTGTACATTAGGGTGGGGCGATTTGAACATCTTACTGGGCGCTTCGCGTTTCTGATTCTTGGGATTGTACTGAGCAAAAAAGTCCACTAGACCATACGTCTACGGTGAAAATCGAGCTTCCAGATTTTGAATTTTTAGCCGTATTTTGTGGAAGTAACAATGTGTGGGATGGACATATCTGAGGAAGTAGGAGGAGCTTATCCAAGATTATGGTATCAATTTCTTCTTTGGAAGATTCTCTAGCAGATTAATGCATCAATCATATTTGTGGATGGGGTTTAAGGGGTTAATTTTTAATATCAAAATAGGGATTTTTGCCGTAAAGTCAAAATCTGGAAGCTCGATTTTCACCGTAGGCGTCTGGTCTAGTAGACTTTTTTGCTCAGTACAATCCCAAGAATCAGAAACGCGAAGCGCCCATTAAGATTTTTTTCCTTCCATACAAATCGCCCCACCCTAGTGTACATACAACATGTTTGATTTTTTTTTTGCAATGTTCAATAATGTCATAAAATCAATATTAGGTCATTTCTTTTTTAAATGGTTTAAAGTTCTACTTAATTTCTTAAAATACTTCTGATACATTTTCAGTTTATTTAAATATGGTGTTGAATAAAAACTACAAAAGATATACTATCAGTTATTGGATATATTTGTTTGCATATTTCAGTTATTTTTTTATGATAATGTTTAATCACACTTCTTGTTAGTTTTTGGTAAATTTATTCACAGAGTTATTGTCCGAAATATAAAAAAGAGAATACTATTATTTAGTAATTATTTTAATTATAAAATTTATATGCCCACGGCATATAATTTATTTTAAATTAAACAATATTCAAAAACCAAATCATTAAATATTCAAAAAGTGATGTGCATTATTTTATAAAGTCAGAAAATCAGTTTATATTACATTTTTGTGGCCCTGAACTTATTGTTACAATTTTTTGTTTTGTTTCTATAATATAAACAGTAGAGTTCGTCAGAAATATAGAAAGTTTCTTTTTTGTTGGGATATCAGCACTTTTTAAAATGTTTTATTATCTCAAAAAAAAAAAAAAATGGCGTTATTATTGTTAGTAAAATGCCAACTTCATCCGCATGAGCGCTTCTCGCAATATACGATGATTTGTTGTCCTTTGTCCTGCAGAGCAAAACGAGCTGTATTTATATGAGATTTTAATTCACCTTCCGATTCTATACCAAAAAAATTTTTTTAACAAACACTTTTTTTCCCGTTTTTAAAGTGCACCATTTAGGAAATAGAGTGGTCGAAAAATCAAATTCTTTCAAAAACCTTATAAAGCGCTCGTTTATTACACTCATTCAAAAAGCATTTTTAGCTGATAAAAATGATGCAAACATTTTAGCTTTATGGTAATCCAGTTAAAATTTAAAAGGTTTTCAAAATGTTGTCTTTACTAAAATGCAATATTTTACTGATTATATATGTTTGCTTAATTTTTTTCGCTTAAAATACTTTTTATTGTGTGTGCTAAAAAAATGTTTTAATTATTTTTTTTTTACAAAATTTATAAATTAATAACATTTTAGCGGTTCGCGATATGTCAAAAATTGTTGTACCATTATTCGCATGGTAATACATTTTTATTGTGTGTGATATAATAATTTTTTTTTAAAAAGTTTTTGAAAAAACAAAGAATTTTGGCCACTCTATTGACTAAACGGTGCAATTTAGTAACCGGGCACAAAGTTTTTTTCAAATAAATTATCTCCTTTTTGCGCAGTTGTAAAAGCGACCCTAAATTTGCCTTTTTGGCCACCGGACGCTAATTAAATGAGTTGAAATTTGAAAAAAATAAATTAAAAACGCTTTTTGTTTTATTGATAGAAATACCGTAAAAAAAGTGATGATAACCCAAAATCAAATTTTTGTGACTGACTCTAATAAACAGACATAAAAAACGTGACTTTTAACAAAAAAACCATAACACAAATTAATATAAATTTAAACAATACTTAAACGGACTTAATAAAATTGCAATTTATAGTCACCTATAGTACTACTACTACTAGTAATGTATAAGGAAATGTTCGCTAAAGTGGCATGATCGCTAAAGTGAATCTTTCGTTTTTTGTCGTGTTGTTGATTGAAGACAGTGTTGCCAATTCAGCCATTTTCTCTCTAAATTTAGGCATTTGAACACGTTTAGCCCGAAAAAATTGCTTTTAAACATAAGCCATTTTGCAGCCATTTTTAGAAATTTTTTAGCCATTTCTGTTTTTTTTTGTTTAATATCATTTTTGAGAAAAAAGTGCAACAAATTTAACTAATTCAATTATTCACTACGCGACGCACTTAGATTTTCTTATTTTTTTTTATAAGACTGCGCTTACATTATGCTCGCGTACATCAATTTATACACTACCACACACAGAAAAATAAAGTACCAACCGAATTAAAAAGTGTATTTTTGATCCTACAAGCAAAATATTTATTTGGTATATCCTTATTTAAATGTAATTTCAAAATATTTTCGGTGTTGCAACAACAATTCAATTGTATAAACTGAATTATGTTGTGAAAACCGATATTAAGCTGTAACAACCGATTTTAGTCGAAGTAACCGAGTTGGCAAATGGATTTTTTTTTTGCACTAATTTAGCCGTTTTTGGGAATTAAGTTCTGACAACATTGCATACATTTATCAGTACTGTGACCTGTCATAAAGTTAAATTTCCACTATCTCCGTTTTAAAAAGTTTCTAAAGAATGCACACGTTTTCCCTGGTTTTATTGATTCGTTGCAAATAAAACGCATTATAAATTGTAAAATTTAAATAAAATAATAAGTGAATAACAAGTAAGTTTTAAAGAATTTTCCAAATCGGATTTTTGGAAATGGTTAATATTTATTGACAATTTCAAGGATTCAATAAAAATATAATAGTTACAAAAAACAAAACATATGTCATAATATATTTTTTAACAATTTTCGCTAAAGTGGAATTTCTTGCTTAAGTATACAAAATGCCCAAATAGTTGGCCTATCAGCTGATGTTTCTGAATTTCCAATATTCCTCTTAGTTTTTTATATAACTCAAAAAACAGATGCAAGACTTCATTAGCGATTATTCACTTAATATTTTAAACATTTTTCATATTTATAGTGTAATAATTTTAAGCGTTTGAAATTGTTTTTTTTTTAGCATTTTATGTATATTTTTTTTCTTCTATAACAAGTTTTTTTGTGATTATTTAAAAAAACGTACAATAAAATATTAAAAATGTTTCATTTAAAGTGTTATAAAGGCATATAAACTAATTTCCACAAAACATATTAATTGCATTTCAACCCTTATATGAGAAACGAAAAATACCATTAATATTAGTAAAACATAGTCAAATAATAGTTCCAGAAAATGCGAATTATTCGACGATCTGCTATGATTAAGAATTAATTTAGAAAATAAAAATGCTACCTTTATACAAAGCAAATCACACCTAAGGAATAAACATATGTTGCAATTTTTATAAAATATAAATTTAATTTTCATTTATATATATACGAGGGCGGTTCAGTAAGTCCGTGACTTTTCGAACTTCCCTCGTAGGTTTATGAAATACAACACTGCCCCCATCAAGTACCACCTGTTAATAGACTACTGTCAAATTTAGAGCAAGTTCCGTCATTTACTTTGCGTTTAACATCTGTTCAAAACATACAACCTCGTGGATTTTTTTAAAAATGGAAAAAATTGAATTTCGAGTGATCATTCAACATTATTTTTGCGAAAAAAACTGTCAATCAAACCAATCTGCACCATCGATTTCAATGGTAAAAAAGTGGTGTACTGACTTTCGTTATGGTCGCACAAGTACAAATGACGCTCAACGTTATGGACGGACAATTGAGGTCAATACACCCGAAAATATCGAAAAAATCTACGATATTGTTGATGCCATAGGCATTTCATATGGCAGTGTGATATCGATTTTAAATGATCAGTTGGGTTTAAGAAAGCTGTCTGCAATATGGGTTCTGCGTTTGCTCTCAATTGACCATAAACGTAATAGTTGTCAATAAGGTGAATATTATGCCAACTTATTGTACTGATTTAACGAGGATTTAAAAAAAAAACGACCCCATATGGCCAAGAAATGCCTATTTTATGGACCTCAAAAAATCCTATTTTTTGGAAGGGATACAAAAATTGGAGAAACGTTGGACTAAGTGTATTGAGTTAAAAGAAGATTATGTTGAAAAATATTTTTTTTTGCAAAAAAAAAACTGTGTTTCGTTCAAAAAGTCACGAACTTATTGCTGCCCCTCGTATATTTACATATACTCGTATATCAAAATTAAAAAAGATACATTTTTAGTTTATTTAAATAGATAATGATATGTACAGTAAAACCAGTCAATAATAGACAAAAAGGTTAACAATAAAATGTCTAATTTACCCCAAACAAAAACCAAATAACAATCTGACAATTATAAATACACAAATAATAATACAATTTAAATGGAAAATCACTGATGACGCCTGTCAATAAAAATGGGCAGAAACTAGTCTAGTCTGATTTAAAAATGAATAGTGTTTATAATCTTTTGAGAAAAGCGTTTGTTCTTCTTCTTAACCTCTAAAAACCAAATAATTTTCAACAATAGTTATATTACGTTTTATTCAAACGTTTTGTTCTTGTTCAGAATTTTCATTATATAAAGTGTTTACTGTTCAAATTGTAATGACTAAAATACACATTTTTTTAAATTGTGATTTCTTTTATAATATTTTGACTTAAAAGTCAATAATGTTAACTTTAGATAAATCATTATGATAACGATTCTAATTGGTCTGCCAGAAAATATGCATTTAACATTTTAATGCACAAACATATCAATGTTGTATCAAACATTATAAACAATTTTATTTTTTAAAGCGAATGCAATTGTTAGTTGCATATTTTGTCAGTTAAATCCAAAATAATCAAATTTTATTTAAACTTTATTGAAAATTTTGAACTGTTATACAAATTTATACAAATATATATATATATATATATATATTTTGCTTAAAAATAATAAATAAGTTAAAAAAAAAAACTAGAAAAATTAGATGACATTGGTTAGAGTCACAAAAATT
Source organism: Delia radicum (assembly GCA_021234595.1). NCBI lineage: Eukaryota > Metazoa > Arthropoda > Insecta > Diptera > Anthomyiidae > Delia > Delia radicum. The sequence continues at coordinate 108,868,865 of CM037852.1, forward strand.
GTTTTTATTTTTGACATGAATTTTCAAAAATTATAAAGCGGGAGAAAAATGTGCTAAATAGATCTAAAAATTGCATTTCCATTAATAGCATGTTCAAGAGAAATTCGATAACAAACTTAGAAATGTTGAGGTTAAGAAGAAGAATAAACGTTTTTCTCTAAAAATTATAAACACTATTAATTTTTAAATCAGACTAGACTAGTTTCTGCCTCGTTTTGTATGGACAGGCGTCATCAGTGATTTTCCATTTAAATTGTATTATTATTTATGATAAATTTTTCAACAACCTGCGGCTGTAAGAATCAAACCTGCGCTCTTCTTGCATTACAAACGTAGCAATACCAAGTCATGACCGTTTAGCGATCACACCCAAGTATGGCCTCGAAATGTAATGCAGCTAAATTGCATTTTTTTTTTCTAACCTATTAGCTTCTCTGTTATTGTATGTTATACTCAGAAGTGACAACACTAACAACACAAATATTCTATTTTTAGATTTTTGTTTATTTTTCTAATCTCCTCCGTCTCAATTTCAGAAAAATTTAAACGTTGTCTTATATTCAAGCGGAGCTATCTAAATATTTTAGAAAATGATTCTTTGATGCCAAAATATTCACTGACTTGTCATCTTAATTTCAAATTAAAAAATCATTCTAACACTGGCTTTTTGCAAAATTTGATTAAGCTATATACAACAATGTTTATTTTTGAATGGAAATGAGCTATTTACTACACTTTTTTGATTTCGTAAACAATTGGAGTCTCCCGATGGATTATATCCAAACTTATTGAAATTTGGCCACCTAATAAAAAAAAATATCAAGGGACACGTATTTCTCACGCTTAAGTTTACTTTGTCTGGCTTATTATTTAACTTGTACAAATAAAACTGTACACTCATAAAAAAAATATCGTATACATATTTGAAAATTTAGCTACGAAATCAGAAAATAGCACCTGAAGTTGCACCGCCAGAATGTAAAGTTGAGAATCCCAAAAATAAAGTTGAGAATCACAATCTGCTAACTTTAGACAAACTAAATTTTAGGAGAACTAAATTGTGGTTGAATAACCAAGAAGGTATCTAAATCAACAGAATTGTTAAGCTGAATCAACAAAAAATTGTTGCTAAAAAGGTTCTTTCAGAATTATAGGTTGTAAAGTGATACTAACTAGGTACGGAGTACCGATTTAAGGTTCGCTTTGCTCTACCTCGCTTAGTTTATAGCCTAATATAAAAAAAAATAAAAAACAAATTTTGAGAAAATAAACCCATCTACAAGCCAGGCTGAAAGGGGACACCTAACAAATATTTTTTTTTTGGAAACAATTGTGGTTTAATTTAACTTGCAAATTTGTAAGTTGGAGCATCACGAGGTACTAAATATGAGGTTGCAAAATTAGTTTAAGTGCAGCTGAAATTTGTTCTTGTGGTAAAATGAGATAACTATTAGCTATAGCTAAATAACTGATTTAAACAATAACAACATAAATAATTAGTTTAACTGAATCTTTTCCAGTATAATTTAACAAGCGCTTAGTTAAAATATATGTTTAGATCATAGCTGTGAATGAATCATTCATTTTTGATTTCAATTCATTACGAATTTGAATTGAATTTTGAATAATTCTTTTTACATAAAAAAAGAATTGAATGAAATTTGAATTAATTCAAATGAATTTGGTAAAAATAAATTGGAATTCATTTCCAATTCATTTGACTTGAATTGATTTTGAATTAATTCAAATGAATTAGAAAAATTAATTGCAATTCATTTTCAATTAATTTGTATTAAATTGATTTTGAATTAATTCAAATGAATCAGAAAAAATATTGCACCGTGTTATTAATCATATTTATAAAATTTTCTTATATGTGATGAAGAGTTTCATAAAATTCATTTGAATTAATTCAAAATCAATTTAATACAAATGAATTGAAAATGAATTGCAATTCATTTTTCTAATTCATTTGAATTAATTCAAAATCAATTCAAGTCAAATGAATTGGAAATGAATTGCAAATCATTTCGCCAAACTCATTTGAATTGAAAATGAATTGCAATTCATTTTGCCGAATTCATTTGAATTGGAAATGAATTCCAATTTATTTTTACCAAATTCATTTGAATTAATTCAAATTTCATTCAATTCGTTTTTTGGCGAAAAGAATTAATTCAAAATTTTACTAATTCAGTGCATGAATGATTCGCGAATTAATTCAAAAATGAATGATTCAAGCTCTGGTTTAGATTAACTGAGTTTTCTGTTTTTTTGGTAAGTGCATATGAAAATTTTCAAGAAATGGCTCCACTACGGGAAAAAGTGTATCGTATCAATGTCAAAGATAAGGTATTTATTGTCTTATATGATATGATATGAATGAAAAATTGAACAACTTTTAAAATTTTTCCAATAAGTGGTAATTTTTTGCTTTAGATTATTTTCTTTTGGTCACTGATATAAGGTTTTTTAAATTAGGGCTTAAAAAACTCTATAAAACTTTGAAAAGCTTTCTAAATGAAGTACAATCTACAAAAATTTGCATTATAATTTATGCATCGTTTAAAACTGTTTTAGTGGTTACCAAATCGAATAACAACATAATGCTGCGTTTATTTTGTAATGCGAACATTGTGAATAATTAATTTAATTTTTTTTTTCTTGTTTAGTATTTTTTATGGAACTAATTATTTTTTTTTTTTAAATTCATTAATTTGTTTTCTTAAAATTGTGCTTTTTTTTGCAACAACACAATAAAAGCAGCAAACATTTCGGCATTTGTGTCGAAACTTTTTAAAAATGGAGATAACGAAAATTATACTTAATGGCAGTTGACAACAACTCGAAAAAAGAAAGCAAAAGGCACACTTTTGCGAACATTCCCTTAAATTATTAACTGTAATAGAACTTGATTTGGGAAATTCTAGAAATTTTACTATATAAATAGATTTTTTTTTCTTCTTAATTTTTAGTGCAATAGAAAACTCAATTTATCTAAAAATCAGCCAACTTTTTTTTCAGTTGTTTTTATATCGTTCCGATATATATCGAACACGGTTGCGTTTTGGAAAAAATATTCTTTAAATATTATTCGTCTTATTATTTAGAAATACACTGCGAATCATTATACGCAGTGTGGTTTTACCTAATAAACTGAGAACACAAAAAATAGCAAAATGAAAACTTTAAAAATTGTAACAATAACAAAAAAAAAAGTTTCAAAATTTAGTTTTGTTTAAAGATCTATTTAAAACTATTTGTATTATATTTTTATTGATCAAGTGCCAGAAAATGCCATAAAATGGCAAATTTATCTTCTCTGTATAAGATGGACAATATTCAACAAATATTTATTCCATAACCCAGCCGAGTTACACGACAAAACTTTCTTGATAAATAGAAAACATTTGAGATTTTTTTTTAATTTAAAATTTTTTATTAGAAGTTTTTCTAATCAGGCTTTCAAGGTCATGGTTTTCAAATGCAAATAAAAGATTATTTCATTTTTAAATCCGACGTTTCGTTGGGATTATTCCAACATCTTCAGGGATTTGATTTTATTGAATCTGGCAACACTTACATAAGCAATAAGATTTTTGTTTAAATAAATAAAAAATATATTGTTGACTCTTAGGTACATTGGGTTTTGTATTACACCAAAAATTTAGAATTAGTTCTGGATTTATTTTTTTATTTTTTTTTATTTCTTCAATTTCTATCGACATAATAAAATGACAGTCATTTAAATGATTAAGAACAATATACTACAAATTTGTAGGTGTTCAACCATGCCTACTTTTTCCTCTTTTTGCAAAATTTTTCGAAGTTGTTACGCATCATATGGGGCAGCACATGCTGTAAATTTGGCATTGATACGATATACTTTTCTCTGTAGCGTGATTATATGCTTGAAACGCCCTTCATATAAGTAAATTTTAATAAATTGAAGTGCACAGAGTTGTTTAATTAAGAACAACTAATTATTTTATACAAAAACCATAAAATATTTATGTATATCCAACAATCAAATTTAAATAAATAATAGTAATAACCACTACTCAAATATACATGCAAATAAATTAATATAAAATGCTATACTACAATTTTAATTTATATTTGCTAAACTACATAATTTAAATTATATTACGCATTTGTACGAAACTAAATTATTAATGACTAGTGTTATTTATTCACACCTCTTAAACACCCCAATCCTAGAGATTTTGTAAAAAAAATTGCTACTTTTGCACGCAAACACATTGATAAATAAACGCAGGGTTTCATTTGCACAAATTCATATAAATCTACACTATGCTCAAAAAATAACCGTAATATTAGATTTTATACAGATATTTATGGAAGTTTATAAAATGTTTAATACTATTGGATCATATCAATTATATCTCTATCGCCACTAATTAAATACTTTGACTCATTAAAAAATTATTATTTAAATAACAGTATAAATTGCAAAAAAAAAAACAAAAATACCACTTATACATTTACAATCATACACACATACATATTTTTATATAAATATGAGAGTGAAACGTGTATGTGTATTCAACATTTAAAAATTTGTGATAGTGTCAAAACCTGTCAACTCTTAAAAAATTTATGTGAAAAAATATACAATGGCAAAAAAAAAAAAAAAATCAAATAAATAATATAAAAACATTAAATATTGCTGTATGTACACGCAGAAAAAGACAATGCAATGATTCAAATTTTTATTTTTATGCCTAAACAAAAATATATTTCAAACATATACCTGGTTAGAGGCAAACATAATTATATTTGAAACATGATAAACGGAAATGTTTTTCAAACAAAAGTATATTAACAGCATATATGTTCCCAGCAGGTCGTTTTTGTTTTTCAGCATGTATAAACCATATATATATATATAACATATTGTCATATATACATTCCGAAAAAAAACGGGAAATACATGTGATAACAATTTCGATTCGCATGTTTTTTTTCTACTCATATACGTACATGATATTTTTATGTTTAAATACCACAAGTACCAAAAAAATGTCAAATTCTTGTCAAAATCATGTATTAATATTTTGTAACATGTTTCCATAAATAGACCAGCAAAATTTTACATTTTCAACTTTATTTATAATAAAAAAAGAAAACTTAACAAATATGTAATAAAAACTAAGCTTTTGAATTTGCAAGATATTGGTGTTCAAAACATTTGCAACTGAAATGATGGTTTAGGTAATTATAATTTTGTCGATCAAAAAGATTTGTGGTACAAGTTTTTTTTTTTTATTAAATTCAGTTATAGGATATTATTTTACAAATACAAAAAAATTATTCATAACTTCTTAAAAATAAAAAAAAAGTAATTTTAATAAAATAAGTCGATAGTGCAGTGTTCAAAACATTTGCAACTCTTAAAGTAATTAACAGCAAATACAAACAATGGTTTTAACGCTCAGTATTTTATAGCGTAGCCATTATTTTTATAACTTCTGAACACCTCTTAGGCATTGAGGCAATGAGCTTTTTAATATAATCCTCAGAAATTTCATTCCACTGCTTCCCCAACTCGACGAAAAGTTCATCACCATTACGGAATACTTTATTGCCGATATTCCGTTTTACAATCATCCATATGTTCTCAATCGGGTTGAGATCGGGAGATTGAGCCGCCCACGAGATGATATTAATTTCATTTTCCTGCAGCCAAACTATTACAACCCCCGCCGTGTGTTTTGAGTCGTTGTCGTGCTGGAAGGTCCCATTCAGCATACGGAAGCATAACTGAATTCAAAAGATCACCATCATTGTGCTAGTAATGCGGTGAATTGGGCCAATCCCATTTCCTGAAAAACACCCCCACACCATAATGTTTCCACCTCCATGCTTCACTGTGGCGGTTGTGTATATGGGATTAAACTTTTCTTCCATCTGATCCCCGGAGGTTGAATTTAGACTTATCTGCCACAATACATTTTTTCATTGCTGTTGAGTCCAGTTCAAATGGGTGCGTGCAAAGTAAAGCCAAGCTTTTCTGTTTTTTCTTGATTTTCTGATCTTCTCTACCAGTTGTAATACGGGGTCTTCCACCTTTATGAGTTGTGTGGATGTTACCACTATTAACAATGCTGCAAATCGTTTATTTTGGAACGGAGTAATTTATAGAAATTTATTTTTGGGAAAGTCCATTTTGAAAATCATTTAAAACTTTTGATTTAAAATCAGAATTGTATTTATTTCCAGCCATTTTTTACAAAAATTGATCTTACGATGTTTATGCTTCCAACATCTCATTACAACTATTAAAGAACAATAATTATAATAAATTTGTTTAAAAAATGTAACGGCCTGAATCTCATATTAAAAAGGAATGCGATTACAGTTATATCCTAGCATTTGTTAATATAAATTGTTTTGTTAAGAGTAAGAATAATGAGAGTTGCAAATGTTTTGAACACCTGCATATTGAATACATCTATTATTATTAATTTTTTTGTTGTTTTAATTTAACGGAATTAATTTTTTTTTATTTGTTTAACTTAAATCATTGTATGAAGAATATGTAAAAAAATTAATTTTAGTAACTAAGTGTGATTTAAAGAAAATAAATCAATGAAAACAACAAATGCGATCTCAGTTTCAAATGTTTGGACCACTACATACATATATATAGGTATACTTTTGGTATACCTGATATGAAATTTCTAAAATGGAATCCTGCGAGCTCATATAAGGGACAAAACAAGTAAACTTTTTTTTTTTGATTTGAGCTGAACTAGTTCCGAATTTTTGGAGTAATACAAAACTCAATTTATCTAAAAATCGGTCAAAATTTCTTTTTATTTTTTTATTTATTAAAAAAGGTTAGCTGTTTTCTGTTGATGAAGAAATTTTCATTATGTAACTCGTATTAGTTTTGAATGAAATTTTCTTTAAATATTGCTCTCTCTATATAAATATTTTAATATTTCTATATAAAAGCTAATTATGGCCAAACATAGCTTATTAATATTTACTTGTTGACATGCCTCTCCATGCCAGGCAGAAATTTAGGGTATAAATATAAAATATATTTTTTGTTTACCACCTAATTGGTTTTTGCAAATTTTAAAATTTGTAAAAGTACATTTGATACATTAGTCGTATAAACTTTTAGTATGATTGTTTTCCTAAAAAAAATATATAAATTAAAATTTAGCACCCAAAATTTATAAGTGTTTGTGGTATACTGGATAGTGCGGCAGCCAATTACTCCTAGTTCATATCCCGGAAAAGACAAACACAAAGAGTTTATTTCGCGTTTTTTGCGTAGTGAGTTTCAAACCCATAGCCATACAACAGACTATGACTCGTAACATCACCTCTTAGCGAGTTAAGGAACGGTCGATACAGCGATGGGTGTGGCTAAGTGGAGTTTTGTCAATTATAGCATTCACAATTTACATTTTTATTGCTCTTTGCAATGTTATTGGATTATTATTAATTATATTACCAAGTTAGAGTATTTTTAATAAATTTTCGATTCTTTTTGACTTTTTAGTATTGAAATTTTTTATTTTGGTTGAGGAAATGTCCCATTTTCCCTTTCCCTGGATCCGCGTCTCCCTATGATCAACATTCCCCATTTGTTAAACAATTCGCGAAATTTAACACATTTTTTTATTTTTCAATAATTTATAAAAATTTTTATTTAATATATTAATTTGCCAACATGAAAAAAAAACTTTTCAATAATATGGAATTGAATAACTAAAATTGAAATCATTCTGAATTTTTCAATTTCAATATAGGATACACACGTTAATTTTTTTTTTGTAAACAATCTAAAATTGATCAATAATATCTAACGTGTGTACTCTAATTAATTATTAATAATCCAGTAATATTGAAAGTGTATGTGCAAAGATCAATAAAATGTAAATCAATTATATTGGCCGTCTGTGATCGACTTAAAAAAATAATCAATCCATAACATAAACAAACAAAAATTAGATTACAAAAACTTCAGAAATACAAAATTATACATTCCATAACTAAATTTGCAAGCAATTTTGTGAAAAAGGTTCTTAGTTGAATGAATTAAATCTGCTCGTATTGAAATAACATATATTTCTGATTTTATAGTGATGAATGTTTAAATCTTAAGACCATAAGAATTGCATTGCATTTTAAATTGATTGGCATTGATTTGTGGTAATTTATTGCAGCGTTGGACTGGTTATGCTCGTGGAGCCAGCTATTCAACTCAGTTTTGGGATCATGTTATTCCAATAATCCAAGAATTCCACAGATTTGAATTAAATTCCACATATGTACATTTAATTCAGATCTAGATTATCAGGCTGGGACAAAGAGAACGTGATAAAGGTGCCTGCAAGGAGCTGAACCAACGTAAAAATTCTTCCGTCCGACTAGGGTTAAATAATTAAATTATTATTTATAATATAATCTATAAAAAATGTTCTTCAATCATAGAAATAAACCTGTAAAAGTAGCAAAAAAGAGCTACTAAAATTAGTTTAGTGCTTGCAGAAAAACCTGCTAAAATTAACAATTTTTTTTACTAAATATTAGTAATATAAGAACAGTAAAAATAAATCTGTTGAATTTACAAATATTTAGTTACATTTCAGCAAAATTGCAGTTAATTTAAAGTAACAAAATAATCTGCTAAATTCAACAAAAACATTTACTAAATATTAGTAGACAAAAAATCATTAAAAAAAATTTTTTAGTTATTTTTTAATGCGAAAAAAAGTCTGCCCTTTTGAAATCAGCAAGCTAAAATTTTTTAGCAAAAATTTTTGTTGATTTTAGCAAAATAAACTGTTATTAGCATTCTACTAAATTTGAGGTAGATATAGCAAAAATTTTATTAATATTACAGTTTTTGCTACTTTTTTGCTACAAATATTTAGTTAAATTTTTTTGCTAATTTTACAGAGTAAAATGCAATTTGAATTAACTAACATTCACATCGACTGTAACTACAATTTTGTAAAGTTAAAAGATTTTATTTTGCTGTTCTTATTTTTTTAATATTTATCAATAAAAGGTGCTAAATTTAACAGTTTTTTATGCAAGGTCAATTTTAAATAATTTGTAGTAGCTGCTATTTTTACAGATTTATTTCTGCTCTTCTTACATTACTAATATTTAGTAAAAAAAATCTGCTGTTTCTAGCAGTATTTTCAGCAAGATAGTTTTTAACTAATGTTAAGTAGCCTTTTTTTTTTGCTAATTTTACAGGTATATTTCTACACAGAGAAAATTCCTTGGAGGAGTTTTAATGAAATTTTTTAACTAAAATAATTAAAGTTTTCTTCACAAAGCAAATGAAAAATTTCTTAAACTTCATTAAAAAGCTTCATATTTGAATGACACAATTTTTAATGAAACTTTTTTTATTAGTCGTATGAAATTTTTAATAAATAATATGAACTTTTTCATTAAAATTTATGAAATGCTGCATTACTTTAATCAAAAGTTTAAATGGACGAGTTCTAGTGACAATTCATAGATATAAAGCAAAAATTCATTGACATCGTGCAGATAATTCTCTCAGTGATGTTATACGACTAAACTTTCTTGCTAACTAGAAAAACATGGAACAGTTTTAAATAAGTAAAAATAATAAAAAAAAATAATAAATTTGAATGATTTTAATATAAATTGAGTATATTGTTACTCTAAAAATTCGGATCAAGTTCTGAATTATTTTTTAAATATATATTTTTTTTTTTTCAAATTCCCCATAAATATACACATTGATCGAATTTATATCATTTGCTAAATTCAGTTAAATAATAAATACTATAATAAAAATTAGTGCAAAATTGAAAAAGTTGTTCCATTTTTTTTTTGTCACTAAGGAGTGAGATCGAATAAATCCTAACACAGATTATCACTTATAGCTTTTTTTATGTTTAAAAGTGAACTTTTTTTGAATCAAGTTATCTTTTAAAAAGTCGCCAGATAATGTGTATAAATTATTAGCGAAATCGGATCATCAGTTTGTTTACAAATGGAAGCTGAACAAAAAGTGAGTAAAGGAGTTTTTGTTTGCCATCTTTAGTGCCCTATTGATAGGAGCAGACCATTTAAAAAAAAAGTCATAGTATTGGGAACTGGCTTTGTAGCTTTCATCAATAATTTAATTTAATTTTTCTGAGTTCTGAACAATTAAGCATATTTTTTTCTACGAAATTTAAGGTTTTTTTGTAAAAATGCTACTTTTTTTGTTTTCACTTTTTGTTCAAAGTACATTTGTAAACAAACAAATTATCCGATTTCGCTAATAATTCATACACATCATCTGGCGACTTTTTTAAAGATAACTTTATTCAAAAAAAGTTCACTTTTAAACATAAAAAAGTTATAAGTGATAATCTGTGTTAGGATTTATTCGATCTCACTCTTTAGTAGGAGAACAAATACTGTTAATTGGGTATTGGCTGCCATATAATTTTATTTTAGTTGGCTTGGAAAGCAACATATTCCATTTTTTATATTTGAAATGGAAAACTACGTATAATTTTAAATTCCTGCCAACTATAATATCATATATAAATTGGTAGGTGCAATAATAATGAGATACAAATTAAGCAAGTTTTGCTGGGATATTACATGCGAATAAAATACTTGACAAAACAATAGCAATATACTAGTACGTACCCATTATTGTAACAGTTGAATATTATGAGCAATCATAATATATCACGTGTTCGTTGGAGTACTTTTTCCTGTACGATTTTTTGTGTTGAGGTGCTGAAAGTTTTCATCAATAATGGATACTGTAAAAAAATTGGAGAAAAAATATTGTTATAACAAGGTATTTGTTCAGATAATTTTGCACTGCATACGACTTAAACAAAATATTTAAATACCCGATACAAAAAGTTGTATCTTAAATCTAAAATCATATCCCATTTTATATACGAGTAGATCGACATTGAACTTAGTTCAGTTAGTTTAACTAGTTTAGTTTATCTTCAAATTGGGGTATACAGTAATATAGATCACTCAAACATATTACGGGATAAAATTTGATCAAAATTGATCTAAAAATTAGGGGGTCCAATAGTATCATATCCCGTGCAAAAAAAAAAATATATATATATTTGGTAGCATATCTTTTTTTATTTTGGTGTCATATTAAATTGTATAACATTTAATCCGAAAAATTGATTAATCAAACTGTATATATATATATATATGTCCTTTATTTATCTAAATATAAATAGAATTACATTTCTGAACACCATAAATACTTAAATAAAGTTCAGTGTGAACATAGGGCGTCAACAAATTTTCTCCATCTGATTCTATCTCTGGCAATTGTTTTTGTTTGATTCCAGGATACTCGAGCAAGTAAACATTCTTGTTTAAGGCAACGAACCCAGGTGTTACGGGGCCTACCTTGGCGGCGTTGTCCTTGGGGGTTCCAGTCGAGGGCTGTTCTTGCAATTTCTGTTTGTGGTCTTCGCAATATGTGGCCTATCCACGTCCACTTCCGTTACGAATATCAATGTGTGCTGGCAAGGAGTTTGCTCTTTGGAGCAGAGCTTCATTTGAAATACGATCTGGCCAGTGGATGTTAAAGATCTGTCTTAGACATTTGTTGATGAAAGTTTGAATTTTTCTAGTGGTAGATTGCGTTAAGCTCCATGTGGTGCAGCCGTAAAGTAATACTGACTTCACACTGCAGTTAAAAATGCGGATTTTGGTTTTCCGAGAAATATTATTTCTTCGCCAAATTTTAGATAAGGAAAAGAAGGCTACTCGAGCTTTATTAATGCGATCGGTAACGTCAGCATTTGAACCACCATCCTTAGTTATCTTGCTACCAAGATAACAAAAAGCATCCACATCTTCAATACGTTGGTCATTTATTATTAATGGGGTAACGATATCTGTACCTATGCGCATAAGTTTTGTTTTACTTATGCTAATTTTTAAACCAACTTTTTTGGCGTTTTCAGACAGACTTGTGAGTTTAGCTTCTATATCCGAGAAGCGATGGGCCATTAGACATATGTCATCGGCATAGTCTATGTCATATAGAAAATCAGACAATGTCCAACGAATACCGAAAGGAGCATCTCTGTTGGTTTGTTCCAATACGCAATCGAGCAGTAGCAAAAACAACGTTGGAGACAGGACACAGCCTTGACGCACACCTGTGCCTGGAACAAACGACCGACTCTCATTCCCATTGAAACGTACCCTACATTGAGCGTCCCTATATAGCTCACGTATCATGTTTACTATTTTATCAGGAATTCCCTTGTAGATTAATGCAGACCACATAGAATTTCGGGATATAGTGTCGAATGCACGTTCAAAATCGACGAAAAGTAAATAAAGAGGGGTGTTATACTCAGCGGACTGTTCAATTATAATGCGCAAGGTATTAATGTGGTCAGCACACGAACGACCTTGTCTAAAACCAGCCTGCTCACCACGCAATATCTGATCCACAATAGGGGAGATTCTATGAAGAATGAGGGTTGCCATTACTTTACCAATGGCGTTTAGAATGGTTATACCGCGCCAATTTTTGCATTGCGTTAAATCCCCTTTCTTGGGTAGTGTGACCACTATACCTTCCTTCCATTCATCTGGTATATAGTCCGATGCCCATGCTTCTTGAATGATAGGAGTGAGAAACTGCGCTAAAGACCTAGCTCCATATTTTAAAAGTTCAGCAGGAATGTTGTCCGTGCCAGGTGCTTTGTTGTTTTTCATCTTATTTAAAGCATCTTCAACTTCTGAGCATGACGGTGGCTCTGTAGATATGTCCCTTCTTGGGTTACGACGAGTTGTAAGAAAAAGAGTATCATCTTCCTGATGATCATTGTGGTTTGTTGAAGCTTGCAAGGAAAAGAAATCGCGCCATCGCTCAAGTTGTTGTTCGGGTGATGTTAATTCAGTTCCATCGGCTGCTTTTAGAATCGTGGTACCTCTAATATTATTTCCACTCAGTTGTTTTATGGCCGAATACACACCACGCAAGTTGCCTGTATTTGCGGCTTGTTCCGCCTGTTCAGCAATGCTATTATAATATTTTTCACGATCAGCGCGTACCAAGTTTCGAACTCGACGAGAAGACTGTCGATATTGCGATCTTGCTTGTTCTTTTTGTGTTTGGGTTTTAGCGTTTATACGTTCGCTGTGCAGTCGTTTACGGTTTTGGATCTCAATCCACGATTCTTCGCTGATCCACGGCTTAACCTTGCAGTTTTGTGTTCCAAGCACCGATCTGGCAGTTTCCTTGCAAACAGACGAAACGTCTGCCCATGTGTTCTGATGTTGGTTTCGAGCAAGGCTGTCCTTAACTTTTCGTTATACATATGTGCAATATTACGATCAAGAAGTCGTGTTGTGTTAAATTTGTCGGGCCTATCCCTAGTTTTAATTGCAGCAGGTCTAAAACGAAACGTTGCCACGAGTAAACGGTGGTCACTATCAATATCCGCTCGCCGACTGGTTTTGACATCCATTAAGGATCCCAAAAACAATTTACTCATCAGGACGTGGTCAATTTGGTTGTGCGTGCGGCCAGAAGGACACACCCATGTATACTTGTGTATGTCCTTGTGGGGGAATTTCGTACCACCGATAAATAATCGGTTTCGAGCACAAAAGTCAACCAGCCTGTCGCCGTTGTTGTTCCTCACCGTTCCCAGACCATGTCTACCCATAACGGACTGCAGGTTGTTGTTATTATTACCAACTTTCGCGTTAAAGTCCCCAATGAAAACCTTTATATCCCCAGTAGGAATCTTGCTAATAGCTGAATCTAATTGATCATAAAAAGTATCTTTTACACTGTCGTCATCAGGTTCTGTTGGAGCGTAGCATTGAACAATGGAGATCTTGCGAAACTTAGAGTTTATCCTGGCAGTGATAATACGGTCAGAGATAGCATTGTATTCCAATAAAGCGCAGCTAGCTTTTGGAGAAAGTAGTATTCCAACTCCATTTTTTCTATGCGCTTCGTGACCTGCATAAATAAAACGATAGCCAGAAGGCAAAAAAGTGGAACCGTTGTTGAGCCATCGTACCTCACTAAGTCCTAAGACATCCAAGCTATGTGCAGCCATTACCCTACGTACTTGCTCGATTCGAGATGTTTCCGAAAGAGTCCTAACGTTCCAAGTACCAATCATAAACCGTTGTTTAAAGCCATAAGTCGTCATCGAGGGGGGATCATTATTTAAATTTATTGACGTTTCTGTAATCGTAGTAGTTTAAGAGTGAGGGCTGATTGGACCACTGCACTCCGATCCTAGTGTTGGGGCTGCCAACTACCTCTAGGCAGGCAAAAAAAAGAAAAATACAGCTGAGTTTCAGAGGTAAAAATGTAGTCTGGATTACCACCTAATTACCTGAGACGCACCGGTGTTAACATGCCATTCAGGTTACTCATAGCTGTACGCCTTCTCACTCTAGCTGACATCAGACGGGCGTCAGAACGTCATTACCAGGGGATACTTGGCCAAAGGACCGGAAGTAGTGAGCTGCTTGGGAAATCCATCAGAGGAATTGCTTCTTGCTATTCCCAAGTGAATAGCAGGCAGATAGCGTTCCACACCGAAGTGCACCTCTGTGAAAACCCCCATCCCCAAAAACTGTATCTGATCGAATTTAATTATATAAAATTTGTTAAACCTTTATCAGAGTTGTTGGTCTTATATAATTGAAGGGATTTTTGTAAAAAAATTGATAAGTCACATTCTATTTATAGTTGGTTTTCGTCTTTTAATGGTTGAAAGACTTAAAAAAATATAATTTTTACATGACGTTTATCTTTATGGTACTTGAAATAAATGTTTAAGCAAGAATTCTATTAAAAATTAATCAATGGTTCTATATAAAGCAGCGAAAATCAATAAAACAATAAATGTGGCATATCAAGTTTTTACAATAAACCCTTTATTGTATTAAAAAAAGACTGCTAATTTTAACAATTTTTCCTGCAGTCATTTTAAACTAATTTTTTTTAGCAATTTTATCAAAAATTGCTACCAATATTTTTCTATTGAAATATACAAAAAGCTATTCATGTCATACAAACAATATTTTTTTTATATAATTTTTGCTTCAAAATGTAGAATATTTTTGAAATTCCTCATAAACGGCAGATTGCTATTAAATGAGCTTTTTTAAGAACTGCCATTTAAGTATTTTTTAACAAATTACGTTGGTTGGCTTTTCGATGAAATAACCATGCGTAGAATCCGGAAAATTAACAAAAAATGTTTGCTAAAATCAGCAACAACAATTAGTTAATAAGACTTCAGTTGAAATTAACAAAAATGAATTAGAAATCTTGGTTACTAAAAATATTTTTGTACTAAAAACTGGTACAAAAAACTGTCAATTGGGAATTAATACGTTTAGTAATGTGCATTACAAAAATATATGGAATGTGATTTGTTTCATCATTGCAAGTGTTATAAATGTTGGGTGCCATTAGCTTTTCATATTATTATAATATTTTTTGTAACTGCAATAATAAAACACATTTGAAGAGTATTGTTTTTTTAACAAAAGACCTCTAAAGGTCAGCAACAGACATTTTCATTATATTTTTTTCAATTTTTTTTTTGTTTTGTTACTATAAGGGATATTTTGTTAATAGGTTTTTTTTTTTGTTTTGGACTATTTCATCAATTTGATTTTTAAGTTTTAACATTTTTGACATTTCTAATATTATTTTTATACCCTACGCTACTCACTGAGTGCAGAATACTACGGACTGGAGCTAAAACTTGTAATAGCAAAAATACTTAATATTAATCGACTTAAATCGCTTGATTAGACAATTTAGCGGTGCCAAACTGCAGTCTCTATGACTTTTAAAAATTTTTAATAAATATGACAGCGACTTTCATGCACAAAAAAAATCTCAAATATGCGTTTATAGTACGCAGTAAAAAATATGCACTTATATAGAAATATGTACCAAATCAAAAATATGCACCAAAAATTCAAAATATTGCCCTATAAAGCAAAAAAAAATGCACTTGTATTTTGTCGATTTTTAAAGATTGTTTGCTAAAAATTGTAATCCAATATAAATATGCCAACATATTTCTAGCTTAGAGAATTTTTAGTGTTAACAAATTGATATTTTTTATTTTTAATTACCCGATTAAAAAAAAAAAAAACCGATATGGAGCTTTACTTAATTTTATCTTATTTAATATGGCCCCATAATTAAGGGGGGATAATACATTAGCGGCAGAGAAAACGGACCTTTTTTAAAAAACTCATAACTCAGTCAAAAACAAACATTTTTCCAAATTGAACAAGAAAGAAAAATCAAAAAAAATATATTTTTCACTCCAACATGGTTTTATAGAGCTCCAAACTGGCGGCAGAGAAAAAAAAAACGGGGGCTTGTGGTTGCAGCGCTGGGAGTCGCAAAAATTGTCCGATCTGGAAAAAAATTACTTTTTTAAATCTTAACAAAATTGGTTATCGTATGACACGAGCTTTTTTTTAAATTCTTTTTTCCATTTTTGGTGATGTTCCAAATTTAAAAGTGTGTTTTTTTCAAAAAAATATTTACTTTAAAAATTCATAAAAAATCGAAAAAAAAATTTTAAAATAAAAAGCTCGTGTCATACCATAGCGAATCAAGTTTAAAAAATTACAAAAAAAAATAAAAAATTTCGTCAAAAATGAACCAGCTAGTGCCGCAACCAGTACGAAAAACATAGTTTCGAGATAAACACGTTCAAAGTTTGTGAACAAATAAAAAAAAAGGTTACCTTCAATCTGCCATGACTGCTTCGTACTGTATGCCTTCGTTATCTTGTGTTGTGCTGTTTCTTTCAGTTTTGTTGCAATCGTTTAGCAAGTCGGGCTTCTTTTGAAGCTTCATATGCCTTCACTCTTCACCCTTCAAGTAGGTACGAAATAACAACCACCAAAAGTCAGGTAGCAAGTAAAACAAATATATACCAGCTGCCGTACGTAGGCAGCGCGAAAATTAAAAATGCGCTCTCAGTAATCCGGCTGTAACTTTTGAACCCGTAGGAATGTCATGTCCCCCCTTAATTATATAAAATTTAGTCCGAAAAATTGTCATATTATATTGCATCAAATCATATCTAATTGCATCTTATTAGATTAATTTAGATAGTATCAGAAGTGATTTAAAACAGCTTTGTCCTAATTTTGTCTAAATCCAATTTTATCAAATTTTACATTAGGATACAGTGTTTTCTTTAAAATTTAATTCCTTTTAGGTAGTATTATAAAAATTCGCATCTGACTTGTAAATATGGTATTACTATAAAACTATATCGTTTTCAAGCTATATGAGTTTGTTATATTTATTTACCATTTTAGTAGAAATCAAAAAAAAAAATTAATAAATAAGAGAGTTCTACGTGAAATGCAGCAAATTTTAATACTTACTTTTAGAATCATTATGTTTATCTATACTAGTAAGCATTATTGATTTTTCGTAAGCTGTTTAGTAATGATATCTCATTAAAACAGCCTCATATAAAAGTAATGCCATTTGTAATGACAATTGTAAGTACTTGCCATTACCAAATATGTACTTATATAACCAATTATATGGTAATGCTTTTCTACACCCCAGTGTTTAAAGGCAATATACCCAAGTGTAGAAAAGCATTACCATATACGTGGTTATATAAGTACATACATACTCGTATTTGGTAATGGCAAAGTATTTGAAATTACAAATCTCATTATCATATCATTACAAAACACCTTTCGAAAAATCAATAAATATGTATACACTTATATGCTAACTAGTATGGACAAAACTAATGAGTCTTAAAATAAATTTCCAAAAGAACTAAATTTAAAAAAAAATATATTTTTTATTGAAATTAGTTTTTTAACAAAATATTTTTACACGGGACTCTAACCTGGGACTCCAGATTATCAGTCAACCAACCGCTCTTCCATCTGAGCTATCTCGACATGTTATACTTGATAGATAGAAACATAAATGGCTTGCTTGCTCAAAATGTCATTACGTTTAAGCTTACAAAAAATCAAAAATAAGTAGATATATATGTACTTACTAAAATTGAAAAAATAATGAGTCCAAAAATAGATTTTAAAAAAATTTCGAGGTCATTACTGTAAATATAAAAGTAAGTACTTATGCAGGCGCGGATACAGCAAACTGCTTTGATGAGGGAAGTTGGAGTATTTTATTTAACTCTTTTTAATCTTTTTAGTATTTTTGTGTTGAAAAATATTATTTTGTAAGAGGAAATGCCCCATTTGCCCTCCCACTGGATCCGCGCCTTACATATGAGTAACGTACTACTTTTTGTATTTACAAAAAGCGATAAATTAACTAGTTATTAGTAAGTCATTATTATTCGTGTTAAAAAAATGCATGATAGTAAGCTAGTGTTCTTACTGGTAGTGAGAAAAGCATGACATGTCATTGCCGCTTCTACACTGGTACCAGAATGTAGCATATCTTACATTCTGACTTGACCAATATTTTACATCTTGTGTTTTTTTTTTCATATTATGTGGTAATAACAATAAAAGTGATGTTTTTTTGTGGACATTGTTGAATTTTGAGTTAAACACGTTTGATTTCTATTAATAAAAAAAAGGGATTTAAAAGTTGATCTGTTGATGACAGTATTGTTAATAGTTTACAATAAAGAAAGGGGATGAGTTTGAAATTTTGTTTTTATAAAAAAACTTAGTTCGTTAATAATTTGTTAGGATTATTGCAGATAATAAAATATAAAACAAATATTTTAGGGTCAAGATTTGATTAAAAAGTTTAATTTGTTTCAAACAATTTACTAAATGCTTTTATTTGTAAAAGCAGAATTGAAGACATTCTTTATAAACAAACTTATTAATTTTCAGTCATTCGCTCACACAGAGAAAATAAAGTGCCAACCGAATTGAAAAGTGTATGTTAATGGTAGGAACTTATAAATTCAGTTAGTATTAGATTTCTGAATATTTTGAATGCTGCAACTAAAATTCAGTTGAGTTAACCGAATTTTGTTGTGAAAACTAATGTTCAGTTTTACCAACTGACAAAAATTCGCAATAACCGAATTTGAGTCGCAGTAACCGAATTTCAGTTGGCAAATAGCTAAATTTTTCTCTGTGTGCTCAAAAAAGTTGTACAGTTAATACATGACATTTGTTTGAGTACACTCATAACAACGGGTTCCAATTGAGTTGAGCTAATATTTTTTGTTATTATCGTTTAAATCAGTTATTTGACTAAAGTTATTAGTTATCTGATTTTACCTCAAGAACAAATTTCATACGTATTTGAACTAATCTTCATTCCTAAAATTTAGTAATTCCTGATTCACAAATTTATAAATTTTGCCAGTTAATTTAAACCACAATTATTTCAAAGCATTTTTTTTGTATATCCGCTATCAATCTCACTTGTAAATGGCGTTACTTTCTCATATTATTTATTTTATAATCATTAAATAGGCTATACCTCGGAAGCTAAGCGAGATAGAGCAAAATGGACCAAAATTCGTTACCACGTACCTATTAGTACTTCCTAATAACTAGTTATCTTTTTGGTAATAAATATGGACCTGCTTCTGCTCAGATCCGAAAGGACTTTATACCAGAATTTAGAAAAATTCGAAGATACATTTTTAGGTGTACCTTGAAACAGAGTATACCTTGAAACGTTCATTTTTATTGTAAAAATTTGATGTTTTTAGACCACGCTCCTCAGTTTTTATTCAATTTAACTATATTATAGTTGAGTATAATTAGACATAAGGCCAGTAATAAAAAAAATTAGAGTGGTTCGAGTCTCTGACACCCTTCATTTCTTTTTTTTTAGATTTACTTTTAAAATGGCTTTGCTACATACCCTTACTTAATAACACAAATGAAGAAAGGGCATGTTAAGAAATCGCCAGCTCAAAAAAATCAATGAAATTATAATTTATTAGACAAAAGTTAATATGTAGGGACTGAACACATATTTTTCAGTATATTTTATTGAACCCGCTCATTTAAAAGGGAATAAATAAATAGGAATTTTAGTCCCATTATATTCACTAGAATTATGTCCTTAATATAGGTCGCTTTGAAATGACAATATGAAAAAACGTGATTCCCGATGAAAAACTTATATATACAATAATATATTATATAATATAAGGGTCCGCCATCTAACGTTTTTTTCAACTAGTGCTTATTTCGTGAATGGTAACACTTAGCTCATGTCTGATTTGACAGATAATTAGTTTTTATCCTTCCGCTGAACGAATATGGTTGTGTATACGCTTGAACAACGCTGGGAAATATTGCGAAATTACTTTGAAAATCATGGTAATGTTGCAGAATGTGTGCGAAAATTGCGTACGGATTTTGGAAGAAGAGAAGCATCGTCAGCTCCGTATGTTCGTTATCTTGTGAAAAAAGTGAAAGATATTGGCATCCTCATCGATAAACCAAAGCATGAATATAAGTGTTACGCCATCAAGCCAGAGACAATTGACGCTTAAAGGACAATATTCGTGAAGCCATTGGTGAAATACAGCTGCACACAATTGATAATGTGCTTAAATATTGGACCGATCGTGTAGGCTACTGCATGGCCAGCCGAGGCAGCCATTTGAATGAAATTATTTTCCATTATTAACCGGAAGGATTGTACTTTCAAATAAAAAAGAAATTTGAAAAACATTCAGTAGTTTTTTTAAAGCATTTTCAAAAAAAAAAGTTATTTGGAGGACCCTTTAATACTATATAAAAATATATAGTTTTACAAATCATAATGTGGATATATGTTATGGCGCATATATATAACTTTATCTTGAATTTTGTTGGTCTCATACATATTAATATATTAGTATATAGCGATTGATATAACCGTAGATGTGTCATATATTATTTACTACATATGGTATATATTGATTAGCATGATTTCATGTATAATTTTATATAGCTTTTATATAATGTTAAAACTAAATTTCTCTGTGGACATATTGTACATTGCAAATTAAAATGTTGTTGGTAATTACAAATTTAGGAAATTTTTATTTAACAGTAACTGAGTTTAGTTTATTTAAAAAGTAATCCGTAAACTTTGTGTTTTAAGGAATCTACAAAAAAATATTTTTTTAAACTTATTTTACGATTTATTAGAAAAAAACTACACATAACTACTATTTTTGTGTACCAGTTATTGTTTTCATTTAATGTTTTCTTTTTACAAAAAATTATGGTAAAAATAAAAGAAAACATAGTTATTTTTAATAATTTTGGAATTAACCTTTGATAGTTAAAATAAAATAGTTAACTCAACTGCTACGCAGCAGTTATCATTCACTAACGTTTAAAGCTATCAAGTATTATATTTCTGGTTAGCTCAGTGGTTAGGGCTGCAGGCTGCCAATCTGGCAGCCCGAGTTCGAACTCCCGGCTGGACCAAGCAAATTACACATGAACTTTTTTTAAATTTTATTTGAAAAACCAATTTTTAGACCACCTTTTTCAACATTTTACCAACATTTTGCTAACGTTGGAAATTTTGTTTCCCCAGTGCTTATCCGACACTTTTTGAGCAGACGGACCTTTTGTCTTATATTGTTATCATTTTGGCCTTGGGAAAGCACTTGTTGCCAGCACTTGTACCACTTCCTTAAGCGCCTTGGTCCGGTTATCTTTTTCTGACTGGGTAGTTGTGGTTTCAGTTTTATTTCCAAAAATGTTGTTAAATATCTCCCTTGTTATCTTTTGTTAATCTTAATAAAAATATTTGGTTAAATTTTGAAAAAAAATGTTGAAGAAATTGAATATAAACTAAAAAAAATTACCTGGTTAGAGCTAAATAGGAAGAATTGGAAATAATTTCCTAATTCCCTTCCTAGAATATAACTAGAAATAATAAGGAATAACAGAATACAAATTTAACATAAATTCATTTAACAAAGTTCTTGAATTCTCAAAAAGGATTTTTGTTTGCTTTTGTTAGGGGAATCTTTCTTAACTTTTTTTCCTTACTAATAAAGTAGATATTAGCACATATAAAAACTTTATTTTAATAAAGACTTTATTTTAATAAAGACTTTATTTTAATAAAGACTTTATTTTTAATAAAAGTTAAAAATATATGAAACTTTTAATCATTTAAAAATTCAAATCATTGGTGACCACTCACTTTTTGGAGGGACTGTATAATTCATGATATGTATTAAATACAAAATACGTTAAATAACTGCATACGTTATTACTAGAGATGTCACGAATATTCCGATGGCCGAATAGCGAGAAATAGTACTATTCGGCAGAATTATTTGGTTAAAATCAAATCTCTTAAAAATCTGTATTTTCCATCTAAAAAATTGAGGAAAATGTAGTTTTCCATAAAACTTTTCTCTTTAAAATGTCAAACACTGTTTCTTTTTCAACAAAAGAAATATTACGGTTCCGTTTACGCTATTTGTGACATCTCTAGTTATCACACAAACAAGGTTCAATTACACTCATAATAATCCATGCTTAAAAATACAAATATATTTTTCGTAAATTTTTTTTCGTAGAATGTACAAACATTTTGTTTATATTACAAAACTTTTGTATAAAACAAATTATATAAATTTACAAATTTCGTAAAAAATACAAACATGATTTCGTAATATTTTTTTTAGTACATTGTACAAAAATTTGTAATGTTACAATTATTACATATGGATGTTGATGTGGTTAGAGGTCGGATTTTGCAATCAGAAGGTTGCGAGTTCAACTCCTGGCCAGGACATTTTTTTTTTTTTTTAGTTTTTATATTTTTTTTGTTTATTAATGTTTTTTAAATTTCTATGTTTTATTTTTTTATTTCATTATTACTATTTTTGTGTTTTGATATAAATGGATACTTTGTATTTTGTTTAATAAAGAGGATCCTAAAACAAGTTTAAAGAGGACCCGAAAACACTACTTCCACTTTATTTGCCGGGTTTAGTATGAAATTCAATAAAACAAATATTTAAAAAGATAAAATATTTAATAATAAAATGCAATTAGTTTGAAATTGTTATTTAAGTTTTTTATTATTATTATTATTATTTTATTATTTTTTTTATTTTGTTTTTTAATATATTATTTGATATATTTATAAAAAAATTATATTATTTTATTTAGTTCAATAAACATAATAAAAATATTGAATGGCCATTTTACCTTTTTTATTAAATATTTGTAGCATATTTTTCTAGTTTTCATAAAAATTTCATAATATTTTCGACTTAAGTTCCTTTTTAGTTTGTTGTATTGCATCAGCTACTTTGGTGCAAATGGTAGAGGGGTCTACTTCAACACAGCAGGACGTCACTGAAATCGTGAGTTCGATTCTCGTGTGGCACCATTACATTTTTTTTTTAATTTTAAAATAAACCCGTAAGGTATGCAACTCATTTTTATTTAAAAAAAGTTTTTTACAAAACTTTACGAAATGTGATTTGTATATTCTACAAATTTTTTCGTAATGTCAAAATAACCAAAACTTTCGTAAAATGAACAACGGTTTTCGTGTATTTTACCTATAGATTATTATGAGTGTAAAAGTAGTCGTTTTCAAGTAGTAGTTTTTAAAATTTTATGAAGTTCTATATATATATATATGAACTAGGAACTGATTTACATCTAAAAATATTAAGTTACATCTAATTCGATACAATCATATATAATACCAAAATTTATATGTACACAAAATTCGAACTAAATCTTATATAATACTAGCTGACCCGACAAACGTTGTTTGCCGTCAAATTTTAATTTCATTGAAAGTCTGGTTCCGTTACAAAGTCGTGGTGGATTGATATTTCGAAGAAGAATGATAGTTGGACTGCACCGACAAACCAGATTTTGTTCAAATACCTTCAAAAGGAGCAGAAATAATGTATGCTGTCAATCAAATTAATGTGTGTATGTATGAGTTTGTGTATTAGGTTGGATTAAAAACCATCCTCATTGCATGTGCTACACGCATTAAGCATTTTTTTATTTTTTGTACCCGTATCCAAGCAATGCTGTGTAACAAAGCAAAAATTTTTGATATTCACACAATTTATATGAAAATGACTAATGTTCAGAAAAATCACCACATCTGGACCAAACGAAAATATTTTTAAACAATTTTTTTTTTTTAAAACATCCTCATTGCATGTTCTACAAAACGTATTCAGCCATTTTTTATGTTATGCAGCCGTTCTCGAGTTATGGAGTGACAATCAAAATGTACACTTCTTTTTATATATATAGATATATCAAATTGTACACATTTGTATCTAATTGCGTAGAATTCGATCTAAGTCGACACGATTGTATCGAATTCGATACAAGTTGATGTATTTTAGATACAAGTACATGTTCTAATTTTTTAGAATCAAATTTGATATCATCGCATATATAATTTATATATAATTCGATGTAAATTTTTTTTACTTGGTTTGTTTCAAGATACACTCGAAAATCGATTCAAGGCACACTTATGATAGTGTTATGTAAAAAAAAAAAAAATAAATGTTGCTCTTATTCACTACATAAGTCTACCAATTTTATATCTTAGGCTGTAATGAAGTTTAATTTAATATTTAATATTTTTTAGTTCTGAATAAAAATATTGCACTTATACAATTTTAACTGACATTGGAGATATATGGTAAACATGGGCTCAAGGCTAAATAAAACACTATCTAGAAGATTATTTTTTTAAAATATACTAAAGAATTTAACGTTTTAAGCTGCACTTGTTTCAACACATTCCCCTAATTAATATTAAAGGAAAATATAATACTTGACCTAATAAAATAATAAATTGGTAAATAATGACTATTGTGTCAATAATACTTTCATTATTTACATACATTTCCATCTATATAAATGTTTGTGTTGATCTTTTCCAGATGACGACAAACGTCATCGACGATAACGACTATTTCTATGTAGATTCATGATTATTTACTCTCCTTCATTAAATGAGTTATCAATCATCAACATCAAAATACAAATAGAACATGCTGTGCATGGAAAACCCATCAGCATTGGAATATGGCTTGAAATATACAAACTTTGTATGAAAATTTATAGACCTTTTTTCAAAATAAATGACATTAATAGAGTATAAACATGAAAGAAAATGAGTTATGAATGTATTTACTCGTCTATTAGTTATACAGAAAAATACTATTTACAAGAATGAAAAAGAATATTTGCAAAAAAAAAAAACTTAAAACAAATACAAATACAAATGGAATAGAATCGGATGAATAAAGTGAAGAGTATATACAGTGAGTGACTAAAAAACAACATATCGGATTTAAAAATTAAATATTTTTTTAAGTTTCAAAATTTTTGATTACTAATACCGGTTCACTAATATTTTATTTTTTGTAAACTAGAACTTTAGAAATTTCAAATTTAGCAAAAAAAAAAATAGTTTTTTACCTATTTTATAAATTAAAATCGAAAAGTGCTACACTGACAATAATCTTAACATACAAGGTGGCGCAAAAGTAATCCTCCTATCAGAAAATGCTATAAATTTTGCGATTGGCCCCTAATGTCAGTTCTGTTTTGACATT
>CM037852.1:108894568-108925385 GCA_021234595.1 Delia radicum
AGGTGATTTAAACTACATCCATAAACAATTATGTCGTCTACATAAAGAAATGCTTCGGATTCTAGTGCCTGAGGAGTGCTATTGTGAGCATTCTTTGAAAGCTTGTTTGAAGAAATTTTTAGTCCGAAAGGGAAGTCTTTTGAATTGGTAATGACCTTGTGAGGTCGAAAATGCTGGTAAGCGGTCTAGAGTTTTTGTTAAGCTCGATTTGATGGAATGAGCTAGTCATGTCAAGTGTAGAGAAACATTTGGCTCTACCAAGTTTGTCTAGAATATCCTCTAATCTAGTTAGGCGAAATTTGTCATTGAACAATTTTATCGTTAAGTTTTCTAAAGTCTACTACAAGTCTCCATTTCCTTTTATCTTCCACATTTTTTCCTTTGGTATTAAAAGTAGTGGAGCATTGTATGGACTAACCGATGGTTCTATTATGTCGTCATCCAGCATATGCTGTACTTGTTCGTTTATTATGTTTGTATGTGAGTGCGGTAGTCTGTAGTTTTTTATATACACTGGTGTATTGTCTAACGTAGTGATTGTTTGGTCATAAAAATTGTTTACTGTTAATTTTTCATTTTCAAGGTGAAAAATATTTTGATATTTACGAAAAAATGTTTATTAATTCTGTTTTTGCATAGTCGTCATTATTATTTAATTGTAGTTCATTCAGTATTTGTTCAAAACGTTTAGGGTTATTGTCTTTATTGTAACCTAATATGTCATAGTTTTTTAAGTGAGTCAGTTTGGAGTTTAATGCTTTTAAGTTTATTTCTTTGTTTGTGTGTTTAAAATTTTTATGTGGGTCATGCCGTTACTAGGTGCTATTGAATTACTTAAAAATACTCCTGGTTTAATTTCATTATTAAAAATTATGCTATCTTCGCTAAGGTTTAGTTTTAATGCTTGTATTATTTCTGTTCTTGGTGGTATTTTTATTTGTAATGACGTAAGAGCTTTTGCTTGCAATGGAATAGTTATGGTAGTATTGTTTATGAATAATGATATTGTGAAAGTTTCATAGTCTATCTTACAGAGATATTTTTTTAAAAAGTCCCTTCCTATTATTCCGTCTGTTTCTATTGGAAAGTTGTCATCTACAAGATGAAATTTGTGTTTGCATTTTTGGTCTGTGAATGAAAGTTCCAGTCCAATTGTCCCTAGTGAGTGTATTTCTTCAGTAGTAATACCTGTTTAATTTACATCCATTCTCTTTATTAATTGGTTCATCTTCAAAGTTTGTTCGAATACGACATAGTGATATGTCGGAACCTGTGTCGACAAGAAATGTTAATTGTTCATTTTTGTATTTAGCGATTATGAAATTTGTGTTATTATTGTTGCAAACTTTATATACTTTTAATTTGGCTGTCCGGAATATCTATATATTCCGAGCCTACCTCGTTTCCCTCATTATTTATTGTACGTATGTATCTTCTATTTGTGTCGTTTCTATTGGGAAATTATTAGATCTGTCACTGTTAAAATTGTTGTTGTTTGAAAATTTATTGGGTCTTTTATTGGTAATATAACTATTTCTATTTGAAAGTTATTGGATCTGTTATTGTTAAAGTTACTGTTATTCCTATTTGAAAAACTATTGGATCTGTTATTGTTATGTTGTCTGTTAGGTTTTCGTGTTTGAATGTACATTACGGAATTGTTGTTTATCTTATGTTCGTTTTCTATTTCTAACGCAAGTTCTACTGCGTCTTGCAAAGTCTTAGGACGAGCTGCAAATATGGCTGTTTTTAAATGGTCATTGATACCTCTTTTGAAAGAATCTAACGCTAATTTAGCATTTAATCTAATGATAACATTTTTCTCTGGTTCTGATGCGTCTAAGTTTAATTCCTCTATTCCTAATCTATTTAGATTATCTATAATGGTAATGATTCTGTCTTTATATGCACTTACTGATTGTTTGCCTTGGTATATGTTGTTTAGCTTTGACTGTAATTCTGGGATGGTTTTTGTATTCTTGTATCTTTGTTTTAAGAGTGTTTTTAATGTATTGAAATTGTCTTGTTTTGCGTAACTACCTATTGCTGTCCTTACACCTGAGGTCAATTTGGCGTGGTAGACATATTGCAAGAAATCTGTTTTTGCTGCGTCAGTCAGAGTCTTTTCGATGAGTTCTGCTGTTATTAGGAAACTTTCTAGTTCTTCATAATTTCCAGCAAAAATTGGGAGTGCCTTAGAAGTTAATTCTAAACTAAATGCTGCCATTTTGGTGTCTAAACTTTTAGTATTTGGTATTAAATATTCTTTGATTTTTCTATAAATTGTATTAAATTCTAACTTTAATGCTACTATCTCTTTTTCTTCTCTTTTCTTCACTTTGAGCTGTCAGAAATTTTTTTCTTATATTGTCTATAGATTCTAACTTTACTTGTACAGTTTTTTCTGAGTATGTCCTTCCTGGACTTTTCTTTAAATTTGCTAGTATGTCTTTTAATTCTGTTAGATATTCTTCCATTTATACTTCTGTTATTATAATTTTTGGTTTGTTTAAATATATATTTTTTAAAAATTTATATACTAGGTATAAGATCAAAGTAATCAGTAATAAGGATATTATTTTTTGGAAAGCATTTAAAATATATATTTTTATAAAATTGTTAATTTCTTTTTAATAAGGCAAATATAACTTTTATGATATAAGCTATTACTATTAGGATTAACATAATGGTCATAGTTATTTCAAAAATATTTGGATTTTCATTATCCTTTGGTTTTATACTGGAATTTATATATTTTATGATTTCTTTGTTATCTTCATTGTTATCATTTTTACCGACTTCGTATCCCGCAAAAACTAAAGGGATCGTTTGTAGAATTTTCTTCCACCAAGTCATTTTTACGAAAATTTTTTTTTTTAACAAATTAGATATTAATTGAGAATATATATACTTATATGTATAATATTATTTCTGTTTTGAAATTACAATTATGTTTATACAATTATAACTTTTTTAAATATATATTTTTT
The DNA here is from genome assembly GCA_021234595.1 of Delia radicum. Lineage (NCBI taxonomy): Eukaryota > Metazoa > Arthropoda > Insecta > Diptera > Anthomyiidae > Delia > Delia radicum. The sequence goes on from CM037852.1 coordinate 108,897,559, forward strand.
TTTTTTTTTTCAGATAATTTGTAGTTAAAAATTTTGCATTTTTTTTTTTTTTGAAAAATTTGGTTAGGCAAAGAAAATATTTATATTTACATATATAATTTGTTTTCTATTTAAAGCGTTCAAATGGTGTTGTTTTTAATTATTTAATTAAAATGAAGAGGCCAAAATATCTTCATTATTTTAGTTGTTGCTAGAAACCGGTTGAGGATGGAGTATTTAAATCGGGCTGAGGATCTAAATAAGATAAAATTTCCAAAGTATTAACATCCGAAAGGAGATTCAAATCATGGTGGCATCTGTGCTATTCATATTAGAAGGATCAAACTTTTTAATTCAGCATTTACATCACCCTCATTGAGATTCACCAAATGTATTGGTTTGGCAGGATCGCCATGTAATGTAAAGTAACGTGTTAATTTGGCAGGATCGCCATGTAATGTAATGTTACGTGTTAATTTGAGGTTCCCTATAGCCCAATTCTATATTTTAATAGCTGTGTGGGGGTCAGCTTATAAATAGGCGTTCAAAAGAACTGCCAAAATATTTGAGTCTTCAAAAAAGTAAAAACACAGTGACTTGTGTAGTTTTGGAACTCTAAAATTGAAGTCTGTTTTATTTACAAATTTACATGTCTTATATACTATTCTTACAATCTAACTTATTGTCTAGTATTGAGTGATTTTAGGAATCACTCAATTTATTTTTATTCTTAATTACTTTTATTCATTGTTTTCTTATCGTCAACATACGGTCATCAGATATTTGAGTGCAAGTAAAAGAATGCGGTCATAGGTGTCGCTAGACTGTTACTTGATGCCACTTGTATGGTATTCACTCTACAGTATTTGAGACGGTATGTTGGGAAATCAATATTAGTGGTTGGTATGCAGTGTACGCTTAAGGAGTACACTACAGTAGGCCTAGGTGAGGACATACAAAACCCGTTTTCAAAAATTTAGAAACACCATCAACATTTTGAGTTATTTTCAAAAAACTGTTTTAGGGTAGGTCGTAGCACTTTAGTTCCTCTAACTCACACATTTTTTGACCGATTTCAAAATTTTAAACAGTTTTGGAAAGGCAAATAATTTAGCTTTCATAAAATGTATTCATAAAATATATACACCAAGAAATTAGGTAAGTGTTTATCAAAAGTTTCTCATTTTTTTTTTTATTTGTTTTCCTCATTTTTCAAATTCAACAAGAGTAATTTTAATTTTCTTCTATGAAAACCTATCTTTTTTGCACTGTATTTTAAAGACAAAAAACGAGATATTATTGTTAAAATCGGTTTATATTTGCAAAAGTTACAAAACTTTTTCTAAAGTAAAAATTTTGGGATTGCTCACTTGACTTACAAGCGTAAATTAAAAACTGTACAATAGGGTGATAACTTTTTTTGGACAACATTCTCCCCAGGGGTTTTCTAATGGCAAATATTGTATTAATGATAAAAAAACTATTTCAGTTCAATTTGGTAAAAAAACCTTGCGCACCGACAGCGATTTCTAAAATGCCTTTAATATGTTTATTTTAAATTTTTTTTAATAACAATTTTTTTTAAATATGGGTTATACATATGTAAGTAAGCAAATTTGGAAGAAAACTATTCCATTGACTCGAAAACGGACTTTACTATTGATACCAGCATGCCTTAATTATATAGATGTGATAGTCAGACGTTGAGGCATCAAAAAGGTTTTTTAACTTTGTTTGATTCAAAACTTTAACGCGTTTGGTGCGGAACCTTTTTTAACGATAGCGAAAAACTAAAAACGCAGTTCTTAATATTTGTTCATGCCCTACACGATTTTGTCTGGGGAGATTTGATATTTGCAAAAAATGCAAAAAGTTATCACCCTACTGTACAAATAGCTTAACCTAAGTTAACATGTATAGTTAAAAACAGATGTTAATGAAAAGTTGAATAACTTTTACAATTTCCATCCGATTTGAAAAATGAAAACCATGTTTTGTTAAGAACTAAGTTTTCTTTATACGTTGGTATACATTTTTATAAGCTTTTATATTAAAATAAGCAACGAAAAGCTACTAAAATAAAAAAGTTTATAATTTTTGTTTTTTTTTTTTGTAGATATTCTTAACAAAAACAATACTTATAACTTACAAATGTATCAAAAAATGCACTTCATTTCAAAGCGTAATCAGTTTTCTTTCCAAACCCGTTAAAAAACTTTAAATCGGACAAAAACTGACTGAGTTACAGGTCGCTAACTTGACGAACATCACAAGACCTATAACCCACGCTAGGTCGTTTTCCAAGCACCGTGTTATTATACTATACTGGCTACTGAAAATTTTGCTGGTAGTTATTACGAAAAATTTAACGATTTTAAGCCTTGCGGTATTTTTTTGTTAAATTTAGCAACAAAAAAATTAGTAGCCGCTAATAAATTTTAGTAAAATTTCAGTAAACTATAATTTAAAATTTGCTAAAATCAGCAAAAAATTTGCTTAATTTTAGTACATCCAGTAGAGTTTTACAGAATAAAGTATAATAACACGACTTTGTTTTTCAATCCTTTACAGTTTTTTCCCCTGAGATGAACATTATTTTAATTCTAACTCTGAAATAAAAAAATATTATTTGTTTAAAATATATATATTTCTTTGTGATTTGCAAAAATTTAGCAACTGGTTTTCAGAAATTAGTAAAATATTTTGCAAAAATCAGCACCAAAAATAAGTACAAAATTCTGTAATTTTTAAAATAAGAACAGCAAAAGTTGTTACTAAAATTAAAAATTGTACTAATAAGTAGTACAAAAATAGTAAAGTGCCAAACCTTTTTTTTGAGTGTATTAATATGGAGAAAGCATCATAACATTGTCAATTTTCAGCCAATGAAGGCTCAATTTACTCGAGAAACCTCAAACTTAAATAATATTGTTGTTTTAATAGAAGATTCGAAAAAAAAACCTCGTAGAAGTTGAAAAAGTTAAAAATTTTATTTGTTATTAAAAAATCTCTACCTATTTATATTAATAATACAAAGAAATGATATATTTTTAGAAAGACCAGATAATTTTCTTTTAAATAAAGTTTAAAAATTTAAAATCGGATAAAAAATTACTGATTAACAAATATTGAAATGCGCCAGTAGAAAAAGCACTCTTTTACCGTTATTTCGAAAATTTGGGGGTATATTGCAAACCGGTTTTGTAATACACTCGTCCAGACTTACAACTTACACTAGGTCATTTGACGAGTGATTTTTATATATAGAACAATTTTATTGATGACAAACGTTTTTAAAAAAATTTCGTCAATATGATGGAAGTTTTTCCCTGAGTGTAGATAGAATTTTTTTTATAGGTTTAGGTGTTGTAAGTATAGGTTTAAATTATTCCGAATAAAATTTTCTTTAATATTTAATTAAATATAAAATTAGCAAAATTGATTTTGTGAAATTAGCAAAAACTTTTGCTGAAATCAGCAACAAAAATTAGTAAAAATTAGTAAAAAATTCATTAATTAGTAAAATGAAAATAGCAGCAATTGTTACTAAAAAAATATATTGTACTAAAAATTATAAAAAATAGTAAAGTAGAATTGAAAACCTTTTACATATTTTTCTACTAACTGCCTGAGTGCAATTAAAATGTAGTCAAATTGGCTGTCAAATGAAAAATATTTTAAAGGCGCATCTGGTTTTGTTATTAAAAAAAATAACACATTTGTATGGGAAGCTGTTGTTGTTTTCAACTTATTTTCGTGATCGTTGGGTTTTTAAACCGACTTTTACCGACTTTTATATCCCATATCTTAAATATTTCAAATAACCCAGAACATTTTTTAGAACAGATTACCTTACAACCTGCGATTGGGCACCAAAAAGAAAACCGTGTCTAATATTTGATTGTGGTCAACAACATATACGAGTTACAATAAAATCTGCGGATTCACCACGATGTAGTTTCCTTGTAAATAGAAGTGTGTAAGCAGAAAATGAGTGTGACGGAGTAAGTGTTAATTTTTATATTTTTTTTTTTGTATTAGAGAAAATGCCGACTGAATATAATATATGTTGTGATATAAACTATGTATTTATGTAGATATTTTATGTATCTTTCTATTGATGTAGTTAGTACCACACTAAACGCAATTTGTCATCAATCATGCAAAGTATGTTACACGATGTGGTTTTCTCTATGTGGTTTTTTATGTTGTGATGTCTTTACAATTACAAACGTATTTCAGGGATGGGAAACATGATCAAATTTAACCGTTTTGATTTCGTTGATACCGCTGCAATACTCGGAATTAACTATGAGGTATAATTTAAAATTTAGCAATTTGATTTTCCTGTTGCATCTTATTGTCTCTGTTATTGCTCTTAAAACCTTCAGTTTTTGAGACCCAATATTATTACAGACGTCCGTTGTAAACATTTTTTAATTTCTGGGCATATAATTAATATTAGCTAATTTTTTCGCTGGAAGTATCAAACCATATTCACACCTTATGTTTGTTTGGATCTCCAATAAACTTATTTATTTCAAGTCCCGAACTTTAGCTGTTTGGGCAGGCATCTATTGGGGAGCCTTTTCATCTTTCAGACCTCTCCCACATGCTTAATTTTTCAAAAGTTCAAAGGTCAACTTTTCGTGATATATAATTCGCAGGAGAAATTTTAAAAAGTTGTATTTTTTTTTTTTTTTTTTTAATTACCTGTTAATGATAAACGCTATCTCAATACTTGCAATAAGTGTCATGGTGGAGATTGTATTTCACGGTGCGCCTGAGTGAATTTAAATAAAATTCGGATTATGTTTCTAGATGGTCTTAAAACCATTTTCCAACAAAAATGAAAACAATTTATGTGGCGATTTTTTTTCGCGGCCAATCAAAATTTTTAAAATTTAGCCAGTCTTTAGTTTTGGGGCAGCTTAACTATTTGAAAAAAAAGATTAGGAACGATTCAGATACGTTTGAAATTTTATTTTGTTTTTTTTTAGACACACCCCATTTGCAGGCGAAAAGGCTAAAGAGTTACATTTTTTTTAAGTTTCAATTTCTCAAAAATTACTTTACTGTTCCGGACAGATTTTATGTCATTTCATTTAATTTATTAAAAGTTTCATTAAATAAGTTAATGAGTTTCATTAAAAAACTAGTTTCTTAAAAAATACGAAGCTTATAATTAATTTTTAATTTTTTTCGTTACGGAATGTTACAATCTACGCAATCAAATAAAGGCAAGAGTAGCATCCACAAGTTTTTGTAAAGAATGGTTTTTGCTTTTTTTTTTTTTTGGCTCCGAGGTCCGATTATATGAAAACTATTATTTGGTTTTTATTAAGCAATAAAAAGAGTTAACATCATTTAATAGTTTTAATTTTAATCGGACCACAATTTTCGGATCCGAACATATATGACACTTCATATATGATAATATGTGATCATTTTCACATTATAGCTGAAATTTATTATATATGGTAATATATTAACATACATAATTCCATGTATGAGCATATATTGTTTCATATATTAGCATGTATGAAGATGTATGCCATGCATGGAAGTATATATGGGTTTTAAACATGCAAACAAAAAGTTCATGTATGAAAGTATCATATATTGAAATATATCCAAAATATTGTTCAATATATGATATTAATTTAATTATCTGAATTGATACGTGATTATATGTATATTAACTTAGAAATTGTTGACTTAGAAAAATTCAATTATTTTTGTTACATATGTTAATTTATTATTGGCTTCGAAATAAACAATTATTGTTTCTTAAAGTAATTGAAAGTTATTATTTTTTAAAAATCCTTATGACCGTTATAACTCTAAATAGACTCGCTAATAAAAACATTTAAATTTTATTTCAAATAATATTTTATTTAAATACATTTTAAATAGTGTTGTAAAATGCTACAATTTTACAGAGCTAATTTCCAACATATCATAATAAAATATCATAAATATATATTTAGTTTTTTCAAAAATTTATTGCAAATTTATTTCAGGCCGACGTACAAACACAGATATCATAGACATATTGCTCTACCTATTTTTCTTTATTAATTGAATTTAATTTAATTGATTTTTTATATTTATTGAAAATTAAATTGAAACACACAGTTCCGGAATGATACAATCTAAACAATCCAATAAAGGGCGGAGTAACAGCCATCAGTTTTTGTAAGGAATAGTTTTTGCTTTTTGTTGCTTGGCTTTGAGGTCCGGTTAAAGAAATAAACTATTTTTTGATTTTTTATTTTTTTTTCAAAACGTTTATAAAAAAAATTATATAATTAAACTTACTTAGTAAGCATAACTTAATACACACAGTCCCTTAAACGATCTCTCAAGTATACTATATAAGTTTAGAATTGTTTTTCTAATAATGTTTATTAATTTCTTTTTTTTGTGTAAAAAAGAGAAGCAAGGCTTCAAACATGGCAACACTGTAATTGCGCGACATGATAAGTCTTAGAACAGTTGTGGCGAACCTGATGTAGAGTTTGCGAATTTATTGAAGCTTTTTGTTTCATAGCAGTGATTAATTATTTTACTTCGGTGGGGTTAAGTTCTATTGGAACACCGAAGGTGGGCGCTGCGATACATATAAGTGATAGAAAACTCATACATATTATTTTTCAAAATTGATGTTGTCGTCACAGGGAATCGAACCCGGGACCATCTGTGTAACAGTCCAACGCTCTTACCAGTACACCACAACGCTCTACAAAATAAATCAGTATTTATAAATAACTAGATGAACGTAAAGAAAAAACTAAAAAAAAAACTTTAATTAAATGTAACGTACGATAAAAGGTAAAAAAGAAAGAATTTGAACTCGGTCAGTAAGCCGTCAATATTTTCTAACATTCAAGTTTGGAATCATATTTCTATCTGCATAGTACACGCTTGTATCGAACCGTCGGTTATCACTTGTTAGTTGGTATATAGCTTTAACATTGGTCATTCTATAGATGTGGTAAAATATACGAATGCCGATTTCATTTTGCATAAAACTTCAGGTGAAACGTATCCACTTCGTAAAGTTCTATATATATATATCATTACCGTAATACCGTAATATGTGGCTATTATTAAATTATTTTCATATCATTCAAAGGCTCTTAATATATGATTTATTATTACAGATATTATAATATGATTAATTCGACTGACTTGTGCAATCTTATATAATTTTCTGTTTGAAATATATCTCCTATAATTGCTAATGGGAAATCAGTAGATGGAAGTACAACTTCTTATGAATTTTCTTTCAAAAATTCAATTTTTTTTTTCATATAGGATAGGGAGATATTGATCCTTATCTGACAACTATACATATGTAAGGATAGGACGTATTAAGGATTGGATGTTGAGGATTGGAACTAAAATATATGGTCATGTATGAGTCAAATATGGCCATATAGCCTCAACTTTCGGATGTGAACATATATGACACTTCATATATGATAATATATGATAAGTTTAACATGGATTTATATAATATATAACGAAATAAATATAATAAAACTGATTCTTAATGGTTATAATTGATTCTTACTTATAAAAGAAATGACAAACTGATATACATCCTCCTGCACAGTGGAATGGAGGGTATAAAATCGCATTTTCCATCCCTGACATTCATTCATAGTTTTAGTTAAATGAGATGAAATGTTTGTTATGTAAAGAAAGCCGCCGACTGAACCAACACAAAAAATTAATGTGCGTATATGGTACAGTGTGCTATGTTATTTTATTCCACAAACGGTTGTGCACAGTGGAATGATAATACAAAATGTATGGAAATATTGTATTTAGCTAAAATGTGTCCCTTATTTTTAATGGTAAGATCTGAAATTTATTTAAAATAAATATAAGTAATTAAAAGAGATTGTGATTAAACCCAAATCACGCTAAAGGAGAATATCCCACACATAGAGAGTTTTATGCACGAGTTTAAATTAATGTTGTTCACTAAACTGATGAAGTTTTCTTCACAACGTAAATGAAAATTTCTTAAACTTTATGAAAAAGCTTCATAGTTTTAATGAAACTTGCTCATTAGTCGTATGAAACTTTTAATAAATAAAATAAAATTTTTCAATTTATGAAAAATGTGCATTAATTTAATAAAAAGATTCAATGGACGAGATCCAGTGACATTGCAAAAATTCTTTAATATCATGCAGAGAATTCTTCCAGTGCAATATTCGATTTTGGGATTATGTCATAAAATATTTGGGAAAACACTTCACTAAACTATCACAGAAACATTTTTATTAGTAATCACCTGATGAAAATAGATACAAAGATCAGACTCAGCATCATAGTCCCCACAATATTTTCGTATCTGTATTATGTGCACCGCTTCTAACAAAATTATGTTCAAGAACCATTCGGACTAAAAATTATTTCGTCTTTGCAGTAGAAAAACTAGCATATTTTTACATTCGAGTATGCATAGCAAACTGCGTTTATACAAACCAAAACAATAACAAAAAAGCTTGAGGTTCTGCTATTAATCGGACAAAATCTTACATTGCCACAGTGGGTAAAATTTTACTTTTTTTGAGTAAATTTGCCTACAGCCCACACTTTAAAACGAATTTCAAAAAATTTAAATTTCAAAAATAACTGACTTAATTTCCGATCGAATTCTGAAGACCGATTTTTAAATTCAGTTACTTTATGTCCTAAATAAATCGTGAAAATCAAAAACATTTTAATTTTTTTGATATTTCCGCTATACAAAATTTTAAAGTTGTGGATACAAACGAAATGCAAATGAAATATTCTTTATACGATAACAATTAAATAAAATTTCAAATACTTTGTTTAAAAAATCATATTTTCCCCACTGTACTTGGGTCTTCCAATTTAAAGTATATTTAGCACACAGAAACTCTATGGAGCCACTTAAAGATTGACGTTTTTATTTTACCGAAATCGTTTTATTAGCGTTTTACTTTTTTTAAAAAATAAAAAATTTGCAAAAAGTATGTAAGCTTCAACTTTTGTTATTTCGTTACTATTGATCATTATCATTTAAAATCCATTGAAATTGTACTCTCATCTACTTTTATACAGCGAAATAATATTTTTTCAGCTACCAAAAGAATTAAATTTGTTATAAAATTTATTTTTAATATGCATTTTTCAAAAATTTGGCCACTCTCGTTATTAAAAAAGAATGCATATTTGTAAAATATGGAGTTTTTACCAAAAAATTCCACATTCACGTTTTGGATCCCGGGGTTTAAATCTTTTTAATGATTATTTGAAAAAAAACTTGTAGAATTATTCCATAAAAAAAAACAACATTTAGTTATAATTTTTTTATTGCAGATTTATTAAGATTAAATTTAAAAATGGCGAGTTAAGGGGCCCTTTAAACGTTAATTCAGGGACCTAAAATAACGAAAGTGTTGTTCTTTAGTAAAAATCCCATAAATAAGCATTTTCTTAAATCTAGAGTGGCGAAATTTGTAAAAAGTGCATTTAAAAAACAAATTTATATAAAACTGACGCTGAAAAAGATTTTATTTCGCAGTTAAAAAGTAGGGGATTTCGATTCAACTTAAAGGGAGATGATCCGATGTACAAGCTAAATCGCTCATAACTCCGTTGATTTTCGAATTTTTAAAAACTAAATAATCCAATCTTTAAATTGCTCCATAGAGTTTCTGATTGCAAAATTTGGCCGGTCTTGGGTGAAATGGCCGATACGTATTTTAAAGACAGGATCTGCAAAACGTCAAAAATTGTTAAGTAGTGTTATTTACATTTTGGAGAGGACCATTGTTGTGACTATGGCCGAATGTTTTCGGATACAATAATAAAACTTGATGTTGTAAAAATGGTTGATCATCCACTTGAATAGTAAGCCTATATCTTAAACTTCTAGTTCTCAACCCACTGTGCGTCTTTGCGACTACAAACAACTTCTTAATGTGAAATACTATTTTAAATGATAAGTATCATTATTAAGATTTATTTATTGGGTAATAATCAGGTACAGGAACTTCGTGGACTAAAAAGTGTGTTTTAGGCGCCTATAATAAGCATGAAAAATCTTAAAATATGCACTTTCAAATTTTTTTAATATAAATAATTAATAATTTTGTGTTAATTGGTCAAAACGTATGCATAGATTATAATTAACCATTCAAATTATCTTTTAAACATACTAAGTTATTAATTTAAAGTGCCTCCCTTCTCACGTCTTTTGTTAATTTGCATCGAAAATATAACTTCACCGTTTAGGGATTTAGAAGAGTACGGTGGATAGTGCTTGACTAAAACGTTTAACGAAAAATGTATTTCCCTAGTAAAAAAATATTTTGTGAATTTTGGTATTATAGTTATATCCGAAAGATGAAAACATCTAATAGTATCATATTAAATCTTATCTTATACAATTAGACATTATTTGATACAATTAGATCTAATTTGATAAAATTAGATATAGTTTGATACAATTGTATCCGAATTTTGTCGTTATCCAAATGTATGTATATATTTATATCCAATTAGATACACTTGTATACAAATATATTCAATTACATGTGACATATGTAATCATATATAGATCTAAATGTAATTATATATTTTTATAGTGCAATATATATATTGAGATATAATTTCATATGATTTTATTTGAATATATATTCTGCAATATATAATTTTAAATAACTGTATAAAGTAATATCTATCTTTATCAAAACTTTTTACTTGGGTTGTCAATATTTAATGTTTAATTGAAAAATACAAAATTAAATTGAAAATGATCTTTTTACGAAGAACTAAGAAATATGCAATAAAAACAAGTATATTAAGCAAAATAAGCAAAAGTATGCAATAAAAGTATGCCTTTAAAGCAAAATATGCAAACATGGCAAATATGCACTAACAAATCGATGCCAGTTTAACTCAAATTATTTATTTAGCAAAGATATTTTGTTTTGCCTGTTCGTAGACTTGTTGAAAAAACATACATTTTCATGAACTTCCGGTCCCTGGTAATAACTTAAATGTAAATATGTATGTAGATATTTTGAAAATAAAAAGTGACATGTTGTTACAGCCAACAAATTAACAGAAAGAAATGTAATAAAAACATTAGAAGAACACAAACGACACACAGTGGTTCCAAACACAAAAAACATGGTAATAAATATAGATGTTTTAAACTACTGGTCCAATCGGGAAATGGTGTTCCCAAAAATTGAAAAGCGGGAGCTAACCTTTAAGGAAAATGTTTCTGTGGTCACCCTGTTTTAACACAGGGTGTGCTACAGGGTGTCAAAGTTGACCATCTCGAGTATGAAAGAGCTTTAAAGGGGTATAACTTCTATAACCATGCATCGATTTTAGTGTTTTTTGGACTTTTTTAAATCTAGGTTACGAGACAAAGCAAAAACATGCTTCATGTACCATAGTTAAAAAAATATTTCACTTTGAATTTCAAAATCTTCATTTTTCGCCTTGACTTTTTTAATAGTTTTGCCAATAGATTATTCATTTTTCAAAGAAAATGCTCAAAATTTTTTCAAGTCATTCTAATGACCTTTCTTAAACTCCTAAAGAAAACTTTTTTGAATTATCTTAAGCCGTTTCGCAGTGATACTATTTTAAACTCAAAAATTAAAAGTGTGTTCTGAAAAATGGGGTTTTTTGGTCAGATAAGGGGTAACTTCACACACCTTTATATATATTTTGCTGATATTTTTTGGATTAGTTTTTTACATAGTTTGATAGAGTAGACTTCAAAAATGCTTAATGGTATAGTTTAAAGCATTTTTGGATATGCACCCTACGTCCAGCATTGGTCGAAAATGATGAATTTTTGAACGGAATTCTATGTTTATGACCGTGATAAAAAAAAGTCACGCCACTTAGAGACGATTTGAAATTTTTATACTGTAAAGAGATTTATTCTAATGAGTTTGCCACTTCATTTGCCGCCGCCCGCTCAAAAACGTAGCCTGGAGAGCAAATTTTGTGGAAAAAGTAATTTTTTCAAAAGCCTTTTTTTGATTTATAAAAAAAGCGTACTTATATTATCAATTTCAGCAAGATTTTATTTTATTTTTAATAAAACGTAAATAATTGTCCTACATTCCAAAAATCTTTTCGATATTGCTTATGGTTATTTTTACATAAAACATCAAAGTTCAATGTAGTATATCTAACTATAATTAATTGTACATTTATTGGCTTTTGCTTTCGGTAATGTTAAAAAATTTAAATAATTTCAGAAATTTTTTTACATATTATTAAATTAGACTTAGTTATCAATTCAACGATGCATAAATCGTTTATCTAGTGTAATAAATGAATTCAAACTATTGCGCTTAAATCAGGCATTTCAGGTCAAATTGCAGTATTTAACAAATTTATATATTCAGGTATACAGAGCGTGTTGCATTATATTTCTCTAAAAGGGTTACGGGTTTTTTTATTTTTTTAATACTATTTCAAAAACCTAATAAGATATAAATGCAGGTAGAAAATGCGTTTTATGATGTAACATTTGCATAACATATTGTTTTAATGGGCTAATATAATGCGTTTTTTTTTTATTTTACCTATTTCAGTTTTTTGTTTTACAAATCCAGTACCTGCTCGATTTTTTGTTTATAAAAAAACAAATATTTGTAATATATAAGCGTAGTAATTTTAAAAGGAGGTTATTTGAGTTAAGCAGTCATGGAGGTTACAATAAAATATAGCTCCCTTTGTAAAGTAATTTGGGATACTCTTGCCAATACTGATATACGATCGGAAAAAATAGGAAAACTGATTGATACCATTGTCTACTCGTATGGCTTAAATATAAAGCCAGATGAAATTGAAAATTTTTACAAAATTTATGAAAAAAGGATTAAAGATTCCGATTATTCTATACAAAAATTTATGAAGAAGAGTCAAGATTGGCTTAATAAGGAGATGTCAGTAGTTATTGAACAGAAAAAAAGGGGCCGCCCTAAAAAAGATTATGAAGAGGTCCAGATTAGGACTAAGAAGGTAAAACAGGAAGAAATGATTAACACACACTCCGCTAATGAAATAAAGGATTCTTTTAAAGCAGCTTTGACACGTATACAGCCTAAAGAAACAGGGAAAATTGTCGACGTCCTACCAACTGCGTCTCCTAAGCGTTTGAAGCGCATGATACAAAGTATTCCAACACCAAAATCATCAACTTCCTTTACCAGTGAAGATGCATTAGCTCTTTTTCTAAATTTGGGGTTAACGAGAAATAAATATGGTATTTTAAGAAAAGCTCTCATTGAAAAAGGATATGATATTTTTCCTAGCAGTAAAGCAATAAAAGAAACAAAAGAAAATATTTTAAAACCAATAACATCCCCAGTGCATGCCTCTATTGAAGGCGCAAAAGTTGAACTATCACAGTTAATTGACAATACTGTTTCTAGAATTATGTCCACATTTAGCAGCAAAGATATTGAAAGATGCAAGCAATCTGATGTCGTGTTAATGTTCAAATGGGGCTGTGATGGCACATCTGGGTTTTCCGAATACAAACAACCATCTGGAAGCAGCAAAGAAAAAAGTTTTTCATCAATTTTTATGGCTTCTTTTGTGCCGTTAAGAATGCGGTTGTATAATAAATTACCTTCAACCTCGTCTGCAAATGATATATGGACGAATTTAACCCCTGGATCTAAATTTTTATGTCGTCCAATACGATTTGAATATGTAAAAGAAGACATGATTTCAACACAAAGTTTAGTAGATTCAATAGAAAGGGAAATTTCGAGCTTGTCTCCACTTTACGTGGAAATATCTGGACAAGTTATTAAAGTTTCATTTCAACCACAACTTACAATGATTGATGGAAAAGTTGCAAATGCAATTACAGACACAACATCTACTTGGAAATGTAATATATGTGGAAAATTAAGTTCACAGTTTCATGAAGATAGTGATACAATTTCTATGAACGAAAACGCTCTGAGGTTTGGGATATCGCCACTTCATGCCAGAATAAGATTTATGGAATATTGTTTACACCTCGCATACGATCTCAAATACCGCCTTATTCCAGGAAACCTAAGCCTTTCCGTAAACAAAAACACTGATCTACACAACATGAGAAAAGAAGAGAAGAAAAGAATTCAAGATGAATTTAAATTAAGACTTGGATTAATCATTGATACGCCCCTTCAGGGGTTTGGAAGTTCCAATGACGGAAATACAGCAAGGCGTTTTTTCGAAGATCCAGAAACTACCTCCTCAATTACGGGTCTCGATAAAAACCTACTAAAACGTTTTAAAGTTATATTAGCAGTCATTAACAGTAAAAAACCTATTAATGTGGCTAAATTTAAACTCTTTGCCAATGAAACAAAAGACATTATACTCACCATGTACTCTTGGAGGCCAATGACACCAACAGTACATAAAGTATTAGCTCATGCCAAAGAAATAATAGAAAACAGTATGTTGCCTTTAGGCGAACTGACTGAAGAAGCCCAGGAGGCCAGAAATAGAGACGTCAAACATTTTAGGCTTTTTAACACACGTAAGTGCTCCAGAATAGCTCAAAATTCCGATTTGATGGAATTTTTATTAATATCATCGGATCCAGTACTTTACTCCATAAGAACAAAATGGTTACCAAAAATAAGCATAGACATTGAAAAGGAAGATTCTGATCTATGCATATAAACGACCTTTTAACTTTGATACTTCAGACTACTTTGTAGAAAATGTGTAGTCCTTAGGAATATATTCATATTTTTAGCACAATTACTACTGTACCAGTTAAATTTAATAAAACCTTATCTTTAGAACAAAAAAAAAACATTATTTTGTCTTTCAAATAAATGAATATATGGTAGTTATTTACCTGTTTTATATGGAAAATTAGAACAATATATTATGCAAATGTTACATCATAAAACGCATTTTCTACCTGCATTTATATCTTATTAGGTTTTTGAAATAGTATTAAAAAAATAAAAAACCCGTAACCCTTTTAGAGAAATATAATGCAACACGCTCTGTATACCTGAATATATAAATTTGTTAAATACTGCAATTTGACCTGAAATGCCTGATTTAAGCGCAATAGTTTGAATTCATTTATTACACTAGATAAACGATTTATGCATCGTTGAATTGATAACTAAGTCTAATTTAATAATATGTAAAAAAATTTCTGAAATTATTTAAATTTTTTAACATTACCGAAAGCAAAAGCCAATAAATGTACAATTAATTATAGTTAGATATACTACATTGAACTTTGATGTTTTATGTAAAAATAACCATAAGCAATATCGAAAAGATTTTTGGAATGTAGGACAATTATTTACGTTTTATTAAAAATAAAATAAAATCTTGCTGAAATTGATAATATAAGTACGCTTTTTTTATAAATCAAAAAAAGGCTTTTGAAAAAATGACTTTTTCCACAAAATTTGCTCTCCAGGCTACGTTTTTGAGCGGGCGGCGGCAAATGAAGTGGCAAACTCATTAGAATAAATCTCTTTACAGTATAAAAATTTCAAATCGTCTCTAAGTGGCGTGACTTTTTTTTATCACGGTCATAAACATAGAATTCCGTTCAAAAATTCATCATTTTCGACCAATGCTGGACGTAGGGTGCATATCCAAAAATGCTTTAAACTATACCATTAAGCATTTTTGAAGTCTACTCTATCAAACTATGTAAAAAACTAATCCAAAAAATATCAGCAAAATATATATAAAGGTGTGTGAAGTTACCCCTTATCTGACCAAAAAACCCCATTTTTCAGAACACACTTTTAATTTTTGAGTTTAAAATAGTATCACTGCGAAACGGCTTAAGATAATTCAAAAAAGTTTTCTTTAGGAGTTTAAGAAAGGTCATTAGAATGACTTGAAAAAATTTTGAGCATTTTCTTTGAAAAATGAATAATCTATTGGCAAAACTATTAAAAAAGTCAAGGCGAAAAATGAAGATTTTGAAATTCAAAGTGAAATATTTTTTTAACTGTAAGAGTTACTATGGTACATGAAGCATGTTTTTGCTTTGTCTCGTAACCTAGATTTAAAAAAGTCCAAAAAACACTAAAATCGATGCATGGTTATAGAAGTTATACCCCTTTAAAGCTCTTTCATACTCGAGATGGTCAACTTTGACACCCTGTAGCACACCCTGTGTTAAAACAGGGTGACCACAGAAACATTTTTCTTAAAGGTTAGCTCCCGCTTTTCAATTTTTGGGAACACCATTTCCCGATTGGACCAGTAGTTTAAAACATCTATATTTATTACCATGTTTTTTGTGTTTGGAACCACTGTGCGACATGGCAAGAAAAGACCCCACAAAGACACAAAAAGAAGAAAGACTAACAAGCTGCATGCACTGGCACTGACAATACTGATGACGAAGCTGACAATAATGATGTTGTTTTTGTTTTAACAAAATGCCAGGAATTCTTTACAGCTGACACTTTAAACTTTAAAACATCACTTTCGCTTATTGCCGTATGTACTGATGAATGTGTGTCTTAATGAATATCAAATTGAGAAAAAGTAATAAAAACATTAAAAAATTTTCTTCAAAAACATGTGATCATTTGTTTTTTTTTTCATTTTGTTGTAGTACTTTTTTTTTTTTGCTTTTCACGCCCTTAATGGACTTTTTAATAAACATATGTATGCATTTATAGATATCATTAATATTTGTTTTATTGGTTTATTTTAACATTTTTCATATTGTACTTTGAAATTATGCACTATGGGCAAGATAAGCATAAAATATTTAGCTTTTATCATTAAAGTGCTAAAAACTATTCGCTCACGAAGAAGAATGTTCAAATCTATATGTTTTACTTTTTAACCCTTTAATTATAACTACCCTATGGGGAATGGGACCGGTTCTGCGTGTGCCACAGGATCGGTCCCTTGATGCCAGTGACCAGTCCTCTGCTAAACCCTACCCTATGTAAACAACTGGCAACTTTTACATTGGCTTGTCATAGAAGGGGGTCATTTGTCCTGCTTTACACCACATAGTGGCATGCCACAGGCTAACCAAAGATGGACATACCACAAGACTGTCGCAAAAGGGACAAATGAACGAAAACAGCCTCCAATGGGTAAAATTCTGGTCAACTGGCTTTTACTTGTCAATAAGCATTCTGGTTAAGTGGTATGTCCTTTCTTTACCAGTCACAGGATTGGTAAGTTTAGGACAGTTGACACAGCTTAACCCACTTCAGTATTAAATTATACCAGTTCTGTGATATTTCCTTCTTTAACCAGTCACTTTTAGGACAATTGACAATTGAAGTTGGTATAAACTTTCTGCAAAAGTCATATTTTTTAATTTTTTGAACTCATAAAATGCAAAAACAAACTAAAACTAAAATGTGGTTTATCAAGTTCTTACAATAAGCCCTTCAATTCTCCTTTGAACTTGCTTTTGTATTCACACAGAAAAAGTTTGTTTCAGCAACTTCCGTTTTCTTTAGTTCGTGTTGAAAATTGCGGATGACAAAACATAACGGAATTGGAGCAAGTCTGTACCCCCATCCATTCTCTTTTTCTCCCTCTTCTATAAACTCAAAAATTGCGCAAGTAAAATTGCCGTGTGAGAACCGGGCCTATCTTTAAAGATACAACCATTGAACAAATTACTACGGCTTTATTTTGAGTTTAATTAAGCTGCAAACTTCACCATTGTGTTAAAAAACCCCAAGCGCTCTTTAACAAAATACATTTTTAAATAAACCTTTAGAATTGATTCTTTAATTTATCATTAAAGTAGAAAAAATTAATATGTGCAAAATTAATTAAAAACTTAAAAAATTTGTCTTTTATGATATTAGAAAAAGGCAAACATAGTTTCAGAAAATTAAAAAAAAAAAATACATAAGTATTTATATGCAAATGTAAGCTTTCAAATAATATATTTTTGTCCATATGTAAGTTCATTTTTGCGTAATAGTTAGGACCGTAGCAGGGCCACCCCTCTTAAAATTTTAAACACTAGTTAAAAAATATATATTTCTGAAAAAATTTATGACCTTAAAGTTTTTTCTGAAATGAGATAAAAATAGTATAAATTTTAAAAATTCATTTAAATATAATATTATTGAAATCCAAAAATGTTACACAAAAATTATTATTCCATCTTTACAAAATCGAAAAGGCCTAAAACTCTAAGCATGTATAATGTAAAAAAAAGTATTTTTTATTATTTTCTGATTACAAAACTAGGGAAAGTTAAACATTTTTATTCGAAAATTCCGAAATAAAATCTAAGCTGAGTTTTTACAGTTTTTTATGGAAGAAATTACTTATAAATTAATTTTTTTTCCTGGAAATAAGAAAAAAAAATATGCAGGCAAAGCAGAGAATATTGCAATTTATTTGATACTAGCTGAAGAGTCCGGTGTTTCCCGGGTCAACTGTGATTTTAGAACGCAGAAAAAATGTTAAGCTATGAAATAGACGACTTAATTCTGTTGTGTTTTGCAGAATCAGTTAGGATTTTAACGTTAAACTTGAAATTAAAGATTCCATTTGAAATTTATGAAATTAGGTTACAAAATTAAAAATTATTTTATTTTAGCAATTCACGACTATAAATCAATGTGCTTTATCAATAAAGATGTATCATATTGATTTTAGTGCATGGTTTCGAAAACGTTTATCCTTAAAGAATTTTTTTTTGTTTTTTTTATGGACTTGTTATTGCCAAAAACGGTAAGGAAAAATAAAATTAAAAAAAAAATTAAATCATAAAGACATTGCGAAAAAATCGGAAGAAGAATTCTTAAAAACGAAATGGTTTTTCCTAAAATGTTTTGATTGGATTTAATTCTTTCAAATTAAAAAAATAAGCTTTATTAAAAATAGTGGAATTTTTTGATTTTGCCGTTTTTGATCAAAAGTCAGTATTGAAGTGGGCTATGGTAATGAAACTTTTACTGAGGCCTTCCTCGGGAAACGTAAAATATTTTTTTTTTTATTTTATTTTTTTTTATTAATTAATAATCATATAATTACAAATTATATACTATTACCCTAACCGAGCACTAGCTACTATGGCCTTCGGCGCGTTGTAGCGAAAACAGACCAGCGCCTCTGGAGGGAATCGAACCCACGACCCCCGCACTGATAAGCCAGCACGCTACCAACTAGCCTACCGGGGGCACACGTAAAATATATGTGAGTATTTTCAAGGAAATCCGTTAAAACTTTCTTAGAAGTTTGTATTCGAAAAAAAAACGAAATATGTTGAGAAAGGTGAAAAAAATGTTAATTTTACAATTTTTTTGTAAAAAATCGGCGTATAAGTGGGTGTGGTCGATGAAAACTATACTGCGATCTAAGTTGAGGTCCGAGGATTATTCATGCCAATTTTGAGGAAAATCCGTTGAGAATTGTATGGAGATTAATCAAACAGAAAATGATTTTTATATAGATAGATTTTATTGTAGAAAACATGCAAACTTAATTTTGTCCGTTTTAAATCTAAAAATTTCATAAACAGAAGAACATTATGTAAAAATATTTTCTCTAACAGAAAAAGTAAAAAAACCAAAATCAAAACCAAAAAAAAGTAAAAAAAAACCCAAATCAACAAATACTTGGAAAACACAAAAACTTAACTTATTTCTATAAAATAGCTCTTAAAACAAAATTACTAAATATGGAAGAGAAATCCAATTTCAATATGTAAAGATTTGTGGGACACTTCGAGAATTTAAGGGACGAATCCGTGGTACACAGTTTTTGATTGTTTAGCATTGCACACCATACTTACGCATTTTTATTCAAATCGGAAATAAATCTAATAAACTACATTTCATGTATCGAAAAAAACTAAATAAATAACCAGCAACTTGAATTTTTTTTATACAAGACTTTTATTTGTCCTACATTTTTGATATTTTTTTTAGTCTAACTTAACAAAATGTAAAAATTAATCAACTTTAAAAAATAAACTAATACATTTTTAAAGGGTATGGTATGTGAGATGGTATGTGATCATTTTTAAACAAAACTTATTAAAAATACAGGAAGTTTGTATTTTTATTTAGCAAGAGCTTAAAATTCCGATATTTTGTTACCCATAGTTTTATATATCCGAATATCCATCCTTACGGAATATTAAATATTTCTAAAGGAATTTCTTCTGTCAATAAATTTGTTTATCATTTTAAGTGGTTTCAAGTTTTTGTGTTTTCAAGTTTCAGATTTATACCATACAAGGAATTACATAGGTCATTAAATGTGGAACTACTTGCTTTTAAGTCCCTATACAGCGATCTTATAAAATTCCAAAACGTGTGTTTTCTGAACTAACCCATACCTCAAAATAAATGTATTTTAAATTTTCGACTTTTAGGCCAAATCTTTAGTGCAGATTTTCTTTTTCTCCCTTCCAATAAACATTTTTTAAGACCCGCTTTTAGCGGATGCCTGCATTTAAATTAAAAGTTCATAGTTCCGACTTCCTAATTAGATGTAAATTAATTCCATGGGATATTATGGATATTATTGGATGACCTTATATTGAAATAAATTGTGATCTAATTTAATCCAGTAATACATTTGAGGGATCTTATTGCATAGAACTGGATACCCCAAATTTGAGATAGACTTGAATAAGATTAAATGTTGATCAATATCAAATGAGATAATATTTTTTTTTTTTTTTTTTTTTTTTTTTATTAATTAATAATCATATTATATACTATTACCCTCACCGAGCACTAGCTACTATGGCCTTCGGCGCGTTGTAGCGAAAACAAACCAGTGCCTCTAGTGGGAATCGAACCCACGACCCCCGCACTGATAAGCCAGCACGCTACCAACTAGCCTTCCGGGGCGCACAGATAAGATTTTATTTTTGAGATATAACTTGTTTTTTTAATCGAGAAGTCACTTTTGTAAAAAGCATCACCATTTGCTGAACCATAGTGATTTAGCAGTCTTTATTTTGTTATTTGTTCTCCACAATTTTTCGTTTTTATATTATTATTTAAAGAAGTGTTGTCGATTTATTTCCATTGTTTTTTGTTGTTGCTGTTGTGATAATAATGACAATAAAATGTGCATATTGTCTATTATAATGACGGATGATGAATATGAATCAATCCATCATGGGAACATGTTTATTGCTGCCACCATCAACATTAACAACAACAACATCATTATTACCGCCAACACTGTACCCGCAATCAATTGTAGTGTTCTTATTATTTTATTTTAGTTGGGTTTTGAGTAATTTAAAGCCTGCATTTTGTTCATTGAAATATCATCAACCAAAAAAAAAAAAAATAATTTAGCGTTATGTTCATTTTTTTTTTTCGTCATCAATCGTTATTTGGTTATTTTGCAAACTTCTCCATTACATCAAATTTTCATTATAAAACCTTTTTTGGTTTTGTTCAATTATTTGTTTGAATTTATTTAGTATTAATGTACATGCATTGTACATTAACTGGGTAAACAATGATGGAATACCGTCAAAAGATTTTAATTTTCAAAATAAATTAGTAATTGATTATTTTAATGGTTTTCTTTTTAATTTTAAAGAGTCAATGTTCTTTAAATTCATTATTGTTTCTCAATTGATTCTTTTGTATATATATATTATAATGCTTTAGATGTAAGTTAGAGTTTAAAGTTTTTTGTAATTTGTAATTTGTAACGATTTGCCGGAATAAGTAAGCTCTAACCAAAAAGTACGAACATCAAAAATGTTTTGTTTTTTTTTTAATTATGTATTTGGGTTTGTCTAAAAATATTTTCGATATTAAAATATTCGATCGATCACATTTTGCAAAAATCTGCTCTTGACTTTGCAAAAAATTTTAATTTCCCAATTTCTAGAAAACTATGCGAGATACGAAAAAGACGAGTTTTAATGAAATATTTCACCAAACTAATCAAGTTTACCTTCACAATGTGAATGATAAATTCTTTTAAACTTTAAGTAAAAAACCTTCGGTAATTTTTCTGAAAATATTTTTAATAAAACTTTTACATTAGGCTGATTGAAATTTTTAAGAAAATCTCAATAATTTTTTCATACTACAATTTAATTGAAAACCACCATAAAATTAAGAAAGGTTTGACAGGACAATTCCAGTGACACTTCACTCAGAGAAAAAAACATGGTTGCAATATTATTGCGGCCACAAAACTATAGTTTCCTTCAGTCACAACTGGGTTCTTTCAGTTAAATTATTGCATCAATCATATTTAACCGATAATATGGATTGCTTTAATTTCTTTTTTCATAGTATTCTCTTTTCTACAATCATAATATAGTATTCATTATCATATTCCTCTCTCTAACTACAGCCATTAAACAGTTGTGCCAAGAAGACCAGTATCTTTCTATGAGCGTCTTCGCTCTTTTACTGTCATCCTTGTTTACGATTTTGTGAAAAGAAATTATGAGAAGCAATCAGTCCGAACAAATTAAATAATTTTAAACAAAAAAAAAACAAAAAATAACACCAAACCGAACAACAACGCATTTGTGTTAATCGTAATGGTGATATTTTTAGAGGAAGAAGGAATACTTTTGGTAGCCTTAACAGAGTCTACAGGGAACCTAGGAAAAAACTAAATTGGCAAGCATCTCCTAACTAAAGTTGTGTTTATATACATAAAAGTGATATAAATTAAACATAATATGGTAAGTAAATCATGACGAATTCTTTTTCATGATCATATATGATAACTAGGACTATAGTATGCTTAAAGTGCAAATATTATGACTTGCTACAAACATGCTATAATATTATAAATTATAATGTGAAAATTTATTCCTCAGCAATGTTTTAATGCGCACTTATGATGACATCACATGTTTCAATTATTTTATTTTTATACATAATAAGTAAAAAGTGATTTATTTTTAAATTTGTTGTACTCACGCACAAAACAAATTATGAACAAAAACCAATTTACAAGAAATATGAAGAAAAATTTAACAAAAGACACTAAGATTTTAAGTCTGTGGTACGAATAATCATACTATTTTTGCAATAATAATTAATATAGTAATAAATAATGACGAAATTCTTTTCATGATCATAATATGATAACTAGGACTATAGTATGGCTAAAGTGCAAATATTATGATAGCTACAAATATGTTATAATAGTTATAAATATATTGTGGAAATGTATTCTCAACAATGTTTTAATGCCGCACTTATGATGAAATCACATGTTCATTATTTTATTTTTCCTGAAAAAATATTGTTCCAAAAAGGAGAAAGTTTTAGTTTTGTTTAGATACTAAAATAAATAATAATAATAATGATTTAATAATAATAATAATGATTTATATAACTCATGCTTAACTTTTTAATTCAGCTTCCACAGAATGCAGGAAAGAAAATTGTAGGAATCATAAAATAGTAACATTACATAAGATAAGATAATGTTGAGATCACTTGGGAACCATAATATGGTAATCTAATTATACATATTATGATTAAGAAAAAATAAAGAGTATGGGTTTTCATAACCACAGAAACATGGTTGCCACCATCATAAATCCAAAAAATGTATCTACTCTTCGAGTATGGTTTGCCAAACACTGTTTTTGCTTCACGTGTTCATAAATCTAATGCAAAACAAAAATGCATTGAATCATGCAGATAATTCTCCTAAGTGCAGTAGTACTAAAATCATTTCAGAAGAAAATTCAACTGATATGGTCGTACTTTTAAAATTCGAAGTGCAATTAGTGCATTCAAATCGATTAATCGTTATTTGATTTACGGAACCATTTATTGAAATATTTTGTAGAAATAATTTAAAATGGGCAAATTTAAAACAACAAATAATTCAAACATTTTTACGATTACTGGTGGTTAGCGTTGATAGCCTATAAGTGAGAGTGCAGTGGGTTCAATTTGCATCAGCTGCTTTGTTATTGTGCTAGGCATTAGGACTTCCCTGGCAGAAAGTGCCAATACTGGGAGAACAATTTTTATTATTGTAAAAACCCCCTGTTAGGAAATATTAAAGTTACAACGAATATTGTACCAGATTATTCTTAAATTCTTTACAAATACTGTTTTTACCAATATTACAAACAATTATGAAGGCATTTTGTGCTTAATTAAAATTTCACCATTTTAAATATGATTGTAGAATACTAAGACCGAATTGGGTCAAAATCAAAGGTTGTTCCACCGTATCAATCTGGTAACAGGACAATACTGTTAAGATTGTTAATCCCACTATCTGCTAAAACATAGCCGATCGTCGCCAACGCTTTGATTAATAAAGCAAATATACTATGCATAGTGAAAAATCACTATGCAGATTTTATTTTCTGCCTGAGTAATTAATTAAAAATAAAAAATTAAAATATATAATTATATAAAATAATTATCCTGAGTTTTACGTATCCAAAAAATTTTATTAAGGATAAAGAATATCCAAAGAATAGAATTGGAATACACCCACACTTACAAGGAAACTACACAGTAGCGAATCCGAAGATTTTAATGAATCTCGGGTATGTGCTAGAGGATAAAAAAAAATATGTTTTTTTTTTTGGTGCGGAATCTCACGTTTATTTAGTTAAAAAGTGGTGTCAAAAATTATTCAAATCTACGTTTTTTTATTATTTTTTTTACATATGTTATTATACTATAGGCAAATTGGGTATAAATGGAACGTATTTTGACTGGTATATAAAAGAAGTTATTCAAAAACCAATTTTTTTCAAATACCACATATTCATGTGAAGTTTGGTTTGGGTTCAAATTGACATAAATAAGGCCTACTAAATTTATCTAGAGGGTGCCTGTTTTTTTATTTTTTTTAAATTTCGTAATCGATCGGCGTAACACGACTTTTCCCGAAGATTTTTTGTAAAACAATACTTTAAATATTTCAAAACATGGGTATCTTTCTCGAGTACTTTCATATTGCCTTTAAACAAAATCTGCATTTTTTTAAATTTTTAAGATGTTTTAATACAATTATGTTGTAAGTTTTGACCACCTTTTTAAACCTAAACATGCAATTGCGCACTTACAAAAACACGTGTCTAAGTGTTTTGTTTGCCTCACTAACGTATCCATGTTTCATTACAATCTGCGGATTCACCACTGCATAGTTTTCTTGACAAGGATGCCAATGTTAAATTCAAACTTTTGTATAAGTTTTTTTTTTTTAATGTTATTAAAAATAGTTATCGATTGGATTTAAGTAGATCTAATTATTTTATCACAAAATATTTTATTCTATCCACAAAAAATTACTTACATACAGAGAAATAAAGTGCCAACCGAACTGACAAGTGTATATTAATAGTAACAACTTATAAAATCAGTTTGTGCAACGATATTTACATTCGATTTCTGAAAAAGTTTGGGTGTGTGTGCAACTAGAATTCTGTTTGAATTAACTTTAACCGAACTTTGTTGTGAAAACCAACATAAAACTAACATAAATTTCGTAATAACAGAATTTGAGTCGTAGAAACCGAATTTCAGTTTTCAAATAGCTAAATTTTTTTTCTGTGTGTATATGTTTGGATGTAATTAGATTCAATTAGAAATCACATGTGATATTTTGGGATCTATGAGGATCTTAGTACTCGTATGTATTAATGTTATTGAAATCAATTTGATCCAATTAATTCCAGTAACTTATTTGATGGATCTGTTGGATATATCTTCATACCCCAATATTGTAACGAACTTGGAAAAGATTAAATTCCGATCTACTCGTATATTAATTGAGATATGATTTTACATTTAAGATATAACTTTTTTATCGGGTGAATTCAATAAATTTTAGATTTTAGAATAAATTGTAATTTATTTTTTTCCAAAAAGACCATAAATTAATCGACAGATCTTTGAAATTCATTTATAGTTTGAATGACAATTATTAATTTTATTTTGTTCATTTGAAATTTTGAAATATCCACAAGATTTTAAGTAGAATTGAAGCACCGAATATAAAAACAAAAAACTAAAAACATGGTACATGTAGGCAAAATATGCAACATGTTGCTTAAAACATTAGCAACATGTTACGATACATTATTAACTTTCTGTTTTGATCACTAAATTCTAAAACAAAATAACTTAAAGTAAACCGTACTGATCATATGGTTTTAAAACTCAGCTCAATACCAAATAGAAACCTGATTTTAATAAAACAAAGAGAATAAAGAGATAACAAGTACATACACAGACCCAGACACATGGCTTTAAGAAGAGCAATATAAAAAGATCTACAGAAAAAAAACAAAACGACTTTCATTACTTAATACAAACAGAGATGCCAGATTATTAAGGTGGGACTTTAGCACAATTTTTTAGATTCTCAGAACTTTTCTTTAAATAAGGCAAATATAATAACCTATTCGGAACAGTATTTTCCCAGTGATATTCAGTCAGAAATTGCCAATGGTGTAAAAGTATATCCTCTGGTAGATCATTGATGTTATGAAATGATTATGCATTGTTTAAAAAAATTTAGAGTTTGAAGGTTTCGATTTCGATATCGGCTTTAGGCATGATTTTTTTTGTGATTTTTTTTTTACTCTTGTTAAAACTTTTTGTAAACCTTCACATAACCAGTTCTGGTTCTCAAACCGGCTCTAAATCATCTTGTTCTTATTTGTATATAAAGGACCTCTTGCAAATAGAACAAACTCCGTGCAAAATGAAACGGTTGTAGAAAGAACATTAGAACCTATTATACCGACCGACAAGAAAAATTTCACTTGAGTTTTTGTTTCTGATGCCAGACTTCAAATCACACCAAAATTATACATACAGTATTAGCTTTAAAGTTTAAATATTAGCTTTTAAAGTTTTCTTCTTCTGTTTTATGTCGATATATGAGTTTTGAAGATTTTACGATCAGCATTTGCTAGCACTTAGATCAAAAGCAACTTTGATAAAAAAAAATGTTTTAATTTTTAGAAAAAAAACTTGTCATTTCGAAGTCAGACACGGTAGTTCTGCAATCTGTTATTGGATTTTACTATTCTACTGGGTATAAAAGTCATAGTAATTTTTTATGCCTTAATAGTTGACAAAAAAAATGTGCCTAAATTCTGAGTATTAACCGGATTTTATAAACAAGTCTTCGAAACCTATAGCTGATAATTTTTCTGCTTAAACATGATTTTACACGAATTCGCGCAGTTACTTTTGACTAGAAAATTTATATTATCCAAAAAATTATGACACCATGCAAAAAATTTTAGTTTCAAATGAAAGTTAGGAATCTTTGCTTTTTTAAAAAATAATTTGCTACATTTTCTTGGTTAAATTTCACAATTATCCTTTAAAGAATGTAATACTTCAATATCATTAATGATTCTAATTTTGTACAGTTCAGTAGTTAAAAAGTTATTAGTTAAAATTATAACATACCTCTATAAGATGCATTGAAACGTGTGTTTTTTAGTAAAAGTTTATCTCTAGGCGTCTGGTGAATAAAATATTACATGCCAAATTCGGTAGTGGATTCGGTTGCTGCAAACTCATAAATTCGGTTGTCACAACTCAATTCGATTTTACAAACAAATTGGGGGTTGTGAAACCGAATTTGATTGGGACAATTGAATTCGGACGGGACATTTCATGCTTACGGGTTAACGTGTTGCATCAAACTTAATACTTTTTATATGGAAACACATCTGAAATAAATGAAATTCGATTTTTTGAACGTTCGAGAGAAAGCAAAAATTAGTATACCAACATTGACCATGTAGTGTGTTACGATTGCAATTTATTAAAAAACTAGGTTTAAACAAGACAATGTATTGCTCCATGCAAAAAGAATATCGT